>AXCM01004168.1:0-21807 GCA_000473375.1 Anopheles culicifacies | reverse complement strand
TGGGGCGACTAATTTTCTTCAACCCCTTAAATCGCACCACACGTGGGATGCTAAAACTATGCATGCGATTCGTGCTGGCTGTGCAATTAATTGTTTAACCGACCAAATTCCAAATGGCACTTTTTTAGCACAATTCTCGGAAGTACGTTTTAATTTCTTACTATGAGTTGTGATTTTATTGACTCATTCCGCAGGAATTGTGTATCTTGCGTTTTTGGGCGTTAATGTTTAGATTTTACGGCTCAGATAAAGACTACACGAGTGACAGCTTTTAAAACATTCCGCTACAGCCACGGTGACGCCTCGGTCGATCAGAACCGATGTAATCAGTACATGGCATCGGTTACACATGGACATGGACGTGTGTGTCGCGTACAGCTAAGCGTAGCTCAACCAGATAAACGTGTTTCCGCATGCAAAACACGTTAAAAAAAAAACAAAAATGCAAAACGAAATGGCAGCTGAATTGAATGTTGCGCCAAATCCAAGCCAATTGTGTTTGCTTTTGTTTCCTCGTCGACAGTTTGGGCTGTCGGCTGGCGAAATGGGCTGAGCGGTTGGAAATGATTCGGATGATTGGAGCCGGAGAAAGCAATCGTTCATTATGCAACTATGGCTGCACAGGCATGGTTTTAATGAATGCATGCATATTTACGAGCGTGCGCGCGGACTTGCAGAGCTTTGAATGCAAATATCCGTTGAGCAGTACGCCTGCCGAGAGGGCTGTGTTTGAGTAATGGATCATAATGAGTCAATAGTAAATTGATATAAATTGTTTGGCAATGGCGTAGATCGGGTTTTTGCATCGCATGGAATTAGCACAATTTGATTGACGGAAAAAGTGCGTTTTCGATTTGTAAAATATTTTATGCAAATGTGCCAATCAATTAACATATCTGCGTAAGGAATGCCATTTACTTCATTAAGATTATGTATCAAAAAGAAAAGAAAAAAAAGAAAACAGGTCTGTAGGATAGCATGACTAACAAAGTTACTGGTTTTTAACGAGGAATGGAAAAATGAATTGATTGGATTGTCATTTTTTATTATTGTGTTTCCTTCAAAGTTGAACAGTTCATAACCATTGCTGGTTTTTATTTAATTTTTATTTTATTATATTAATTTGATATTTATAATTTGATTCTTAAGCTTTTTTAGATATTTTTTTTTTCAATTTTTTCATTTAAGATTTATCTAGATATTTCTGACAAGTGTTATCTGTGATAAGAGTACTAAAAGCTTATTAAACGGAATTTAGAGATTATTTTCGTCACATTTTTGACAAACGTGCTATGCAAATAAAATTCAAGTTCAATACATAGAATCATCATTCTAAGGCCAAGGAGTTTTATAGATTTTTTTTAAATATCCTTTTGCTTCCGATGAACAACATTTTTTTTATCATAAAACCGAACTTACTCCTAACGTCATTTACCATGAATAATTTTTTAACTGTTAAGCAAAATACACATTATTTTTAAAATACTAACTCTTTTCTCACCCCTGTTCATTCAAATTGATTTTTCCGAGTCATGCTTCTAGGGTTTAAAATCGCCCTTTTCCTAAGACGCATTTCTGCATTTGCAATTGACGTGGCTACTACCTTCCGCATCTAATAGGATTACCTGGCGGATTTGGTTTCTATTCCCGGCGCAAACTACAGCGAAAAGCGCTTTAATTTAATAACATTCGCATTCCACAACATTCCTCCCCTATTGTGCTGTGTGGCTCTGTTTGTGGTTGTGTGACACCGAAAGGTCGATTGCACGATGCAAAACCGAAACAAAAAAGTGCATCACTCATAATCATTATGACGCTTGTGTTTCGTTGCGTTGCTGAGTGTGTCGGTCTGTTTTGTTTTGGGGAAAATTTAAATGCAGGTTCATCGACATCAGCTCCGGAGCCGCGGTTGTCCCAAAATATAAGCCCCGCTTGCCATTCCCCGGACCGAGCGAACGATCGAAAAGAGATTTGCGTTGTGGGTTGGGTACCCACCGAGAAAAGCTCTTTGCTGGCGAAATTTATTTTTGCATAACTCGGTTATGAATATCCGCCCGTCGCGTTCATGTCGCGTAGGTGTGAGCTGCGCGATCGTGAAGCGGCCAGAAAGCGAAACTTTAAATCAATATTTCTGTGTAACACCCCATGGGTGAGTTTTCCAGTTTGGAAAAAAAAAACAAAGGGGTGGTTTGGTCGGTGGTATGGTAGTGTCAAAAGGGAGGAAAATCCTCCATGGAGAGCTGCCGGAAACGACATAGCGCAAAAAATGACGGAAACGATCGGAATGCGTTTTTCTAACAAACGCTGATTTTCTCTAATTCATTTCTATTTCTACGATCAATCTGTTGCAGGAGATCTAATTTTTTTCATAGATTTTCCCTCGTTTTGATCGATTTCTGGAGCGTGTTTCTTTAAATCTTTTTTTCCATACAACGAAATGAAAATGTTCCCTTTCTTTTCCTTCACCTAACGGAGTGGAGATGCAATTGTTGATCGCTAACCATGCCACCCGGAAGGATGGAAAGCATATCAACCCTGCACGGCTACATAGGGAAAGGAAAAGAAAAACGAAAGCATTTAACCGGCTTATTAACTAGCTGTTAATTAATTGAGTCGATCGCACAAGGTGCTCCGTTTTTGCCCCTTCACGCTCATCAAGGGTGAGGGTTTGCAGCGATCGAAATGGAAGATTTTCACCAAAATATAATTACCTCAATTTGTGTATCGTTTGTATTTTATATTTTAATCGTGAATTAGATTAATAGAGAAATTTACCACCATGAAAAGAGTTTAAACTATGCTGAAAGCATTTTTAGGAAGCATGCTCCTTACAACATTTCTCACAATCTTGTGTCTCATGAGAAGAGTAGAAAGCATCAAGCCAATTGCGCTGGGACATAAAGGACAGCCATCCAACCGGTGGCAATTATTGCAATAAAAATGCATTTAAGTACATTGAGATGACTAATTACCGCCAGCGGGCTGTCAATCAATCACATGAAAACGTTTCACTCCGGTAATGCTTTTCATTGACCCCAAACTTTACCACACTCCAATAAACTCCCGAAAATGGAGTTGATATAACACCGGCCGGGGTTTTTAATGCCATCTCTCTATCTCATTATGTAATGACATAATGCTCGAGGCTGGAGATAACATTTTCTGCGATCGCGATGCGATCTGGTGAAGGGATCACCCTCCTTCGGCCGTTTCCACATCCCAAAACTTAACGCCAATCACTCAAGGAGTGTAATCGCCGTATATGGTCTACCCGCTGGTACTACAAGTACGTGATAAAAGTGACTCCATCATTATGGTGCATAAAGCGCCAATCGGCGCACGGTAGTCTGGGTAGAGAAATGGAAAAGCAAACGGCCCCAGGTCGCTGATTGATCACTTCCGTTCGTAATAGTGCACGTGCCAAGTGCGAACGGCCCAAAGGTGACCAACCCGGTGACATATTATGTGTGCGCGTAACGCGTGAGCTTCGGGAGCTGGTCGGTAAAGCACGCTCCTTCCATTGTCAGGGTGGAAAGCCGAAGTTTACGGTCAACGGTGCTAGAAATGGTTTTGTACGCACTGGTTTGTCACTGGCCACCCTTCCCCCTCCCGGTACGTGTAGTACGCGGATGTGTTGTTTCACATGTGTTTTCTCATGGGCCCATTTACAACGTGTACCGTTCGACTGTTTACCATATTGTTGCGAGGGATTGTTTTGCGGCGTGTGTACCGTTCGAAATCCGTACGGTTTGTCGGTTATTGGAGTAATCAAATTATTATGCATCTTCGTCTACCAAAACAAAATCATGGGTGGTATTTTTTTAATCTAAATTCTATGGTCCATTATTGTTGAATTTTAGCGATTGTACATAAGGTTCAAATGTATTAATTTTAAAATTCACATTTACATGTTATAACTGTACCGCATCGTTCTTGCTGTAATGTTAATGTTCTAATTTTGTACTCAACAGAGAAACACATGGAAAGAGAAATGCGTTTTATCGAATTTGAAACACTCATTTATTTTATTTTATTATGCTTTAAATAATCATTTTATTTACAATATCATTTATGCCGAAAATCGATGATCCTTCTAATGAAGTGTTTGTTTATAATAATTTATTTGATTTACTTTTTTTCAAATAAACAAAGCCATTGAATTATCCTGAGTACAGTGCTGTTTGGTTTGCAAACAAGGGGTTAACTATTTACTCTGGTGATATTTGAGGGTAGTTTATGGTTGAGTCTGGACGCTTGGCCAATTGTTTTGTTTTGTTTGTCTATATAATTTTTACGTAGAAGCGCCTACGCTTTTCATTAACAATATGATGTTCGATAGGATGTTTTGTTTATGTATTGTCAGCAGCACTTTATGTAAGCGTACAAAAAATATTATCTTGCCGTTCACAATCGTTGATGGATGTCAAGTACGACCTGCATTTTTCAAAATGTTTACTTTATTGTTTACAAAATAATTAATTCTACAAGCATTCACATTAATATTATTTATTATTTTCTTATTTATTTATATCTGTGCTATAAAGCAGTTATTTGAGCAGTGCATCATAATCAGCTCTGTTGAGAATTTCCTATTTGTGGCAGCATTATAATCAGTTATCTTGACAGTACAATCACGAAAAATCAATGCATCGATTAATTTTTAATGAAAGCCACTGAATCGATCCACACAACGAACAGTAAAAATTTCATTTTATTTTATATTTTAAAGAGGTATTTTACAATAATACCTAGAGGTATTTTTCCCATTTTTAAATTTTACTAAAGTCCTCATAGACTCCAGTATATGACTGAACGCTGAGCTACGAGTCCATTTTATATGGAATAAGAATGTCTAGATGCGATTTAAATTTAAATTGATGTAAGCTGTCGACATTTTTTTTATTGACATAGTTATTAAGGGTCTATTATGTAGCGTTTAGGGTTTCTACACATTCAGGTGTCTATATAAGCAGTCTTATTTCTATTGCACCTATAAGACTTCCCTGACGGAGTGACAAACTCTTCAGCCCTTAAACTGTGCCCTCAGCACCAGAAACGATTTCACACTAAAGCTCTACAGCGTAAGAGTTCCTTAAAGCGAGATTGGATTAAACAAAAAGAGATCGTAATTGAGTACAGACTTTATTTCTTTCGTGCATCCGTCCTCCCCCTTTTCGGCCAGAGATTAATTAGCAAGATCGAGTTTCTTCGGGCCATTGTTTTCGATTTCTCGCTACAAACTGAAACCTGAAACATCAATTCGATCCAATCCATGTTCGTTTCCTGCCGTTCCTCCAGCGCTCGTGCCTTTCCCGTTGATTGATTTTCATCTTCATGCGGACTTGGCAAAAAGGGGGAGTTATTTACATCTCATCACATTCAGCGCCTGGCGAAATCGTTTGGTGGAACGATGGTCCCCTATTTCCCTTCCCGAAAACAGAGGTCTTCCCAACGGGGCACAGTGCTACCTTCGCCTAAAGTTTATCGCGATCGTTGTGCTTTTTTTCTCCCTTGGGGTTTGAGGGCCTCATTCCTCAATCGAACTAGTCCGTTTTCTTCGTGTCGATGGGCAAAAGTATGCTACGCCGCGTGAAGTTTCTAAACGAAGCAGCTTTTGCGATCGCAGAGTGGCATAGAATGGGATAGGCACTAGCACGGGCCCAGAGTTAGGCCACCGCGAGTCAGGTTATGAAATATGCAACCAAGGATTGGTATCTTGAGAGTTGTCGGCATCTCATGGCAGAACCTTCACCGGTGGATGGGAAGACCCGTTTGCTCTTCGGTGGGCGAAAATGAACAACCAGCCGAAAGCAACCGTCCATCAGCGTGGTGCCACGAACCTTCGCATTTTACAAAACGGCTCGAACGATCGCTCTCTCCCTCGGTTCGCTTTTGTGCTGCAGAATTCGGTCAGCTTTCGATAATCGAAATACCACGATCGTAAAGGTGTAGCAGAGGATGCTTATGGTTGCTTTTTGGGAAACACAAATTGAGGTGCAGCTGTTCGAAGGGTGCTTACCGCTTCTTCAGAAAACAATCCCATCTCTTGATGCAGCTAATCTCGGTTGAAGAATTCGCTGAAGAGAACAACACTGTGCAAATCTGTTTCCACTGCATTGAAGTTTATAGGGCAGAAATGAAGAAACAGCAAACATGTATGAAGGACAGCATCAAAATAGGCTATGCTCATAAGCATTCTACGAGTGCAGTCGTTTGTTCCTCAAGTTACTCACGTGTTGTATTTCCATTCTTTACAGGGTGCCCTCGCGGAAGATGTAGTAAGCGTCGGGATGGAGCAGAACATTTTCGACGTATCGGATGACATTTCGTTCCCGTGGTTGCCGGCATATGCCGAGGCAACGGAAGCGAATCCACACAACACCACCAGCAGCCGGATGCTGGAGACGATCGTCGAGGAAACGTCCGACGATGACGATGGGCGCGATAAGGACCAGGGTGGTACGCAGCAACCACTCAGCTGGTCCCAGTACGATCATGTTTGGAGTTCCGGTGGCTCGGATGCCGAGTCGGTGATACGCGTCGAAACTCCTTCCGGTAAGCGTAGCGACAAAACTTAACGCCCATTAGTCTACCGCAACCACTTACATCACGTTCCCAATTCTTATGCTTTCGTTGTAGATCAAGACACAATGTCCGAGCGCGATTTCATCTGTCCACCGAAGCGTCGGAAGCAGGAGACATCGTTCGGTGACGAGTTTCTTACTTCCGACCTGTCCGCCATCTACGGTAGACGGCCGCGCATTTGCGAACCGGACACACTGGAAGCGAATGAATATTTCATGAAGCGACACAATGAACAAAGGTATGTCAAGTTTGTTGGTGATAATCCACGCAGAAAGTACGAAGAAATACGTTAACTAAAAACCACATAGCCAGCTTCCATTCGTTGGTTGACATTTTGAGATCATTTCACGGTCGGACGTGAACGTGGCTTTGTCTTCTTCTCATCTATTACGATAGCCAAAAACGGCTTGTCGGGAATGATGGTTTTACATCGCGGTATCTGTAAACCTTTTTTGTTCCACGGAGCTATTCGTCCAAGCTATTCGTAGAGGAACGAAATGTGTATTTAATAGTCCAACAGCCGTGAGGAATGTGCTTTTTACGTCCATGTCACTATTGTCGTACAGAATAGCACCGTAAATAATGATAAATTGTTACTGCAATGTTTGTTTCACTGCACGACAGCTTACAGATCGTGATTGAGGAGTTATCATTGAAAGCTTTGCTTTTTTCTACCGGCAGCTACAAACCATGCCATAGGAATACAAATTAACGGTTACATTTGGGACGAAATATTCAAATGAGTATCACATTTAAATGTTTCCTCAAAAAAATAGCTTGGATATCGTTATCAATAATTATTATGTCCAAAAATCCATCTGCTAGTACCTTGCGTATGATCATGTACAACACCAATAAGCCTTGCATAATTAGAAGTTAATTCCAGTTTAATATGGTTGCCTAAGGCTAAGCACATAAAAATCAAACCTAACTTGCGTTAGCAGATGAAGCAGTAAAATAAGATGGCCATAAATTAAAAATATCTAAAGCAAACACCAGGCTGTTCAACGCATCGTTCAAATTCATTTGAACTGCTCCATATTGACAGCGCCATCTGTCCGTCAACAAACAAAACTGTCTAGCGCTACCTATCTGCCGATGTATTGAGTTAGCGCCTGATGGTATGCAATGTATGATACATAACGTTTCGAAAATGCACAAATGCAACGTGTGGCGAATTAGTTGGTACTTTTGTAAATAATTCGTATTCGTTCTCTCTTTTTGTACCCCAGAGGTCCAAAGCCTCTATAATCATAAAAAAAATAAATCTCTCTTTTAGATGCACTCGGTTAGTGTCCAGAACAAATTGAATTTAAATGAGATATGCTATTCTCTTTTCTTAACTGGCCCTCATCCTTTAAAGCGGGCCAGTTTATTTTGCAATATTGAAATGTTTAACAATTTTCAGTTAATCAGTTATTTCATTTCTAAATTTAAAGCAATTCTGTAACAGGGAAAATGTTCGATCCATTTTCGTTAAATTTTATTACTTCTTTCAGATGTTCGTTCCGTTTCCATTGCCTCCTCTCGTTTGGCCTCCATGTGTTGGGCATAATGTGCTTCCTGTGGTCCTCTTCTAAAACACTTTCTATGCTTCAGTACATACCGAAGCATTAGCATCCATCAGCGCACAAGAGCGTAAACGATGGGAACTGACAATGAGTGGAAAATTCGTCCCGTGCACCATAAAAGACGCGAAAGGCAGAATAGAGCGGACATACACAGACATACAGGCCGCACGGTTCAAGGGTCTTTCACTTGGGGTCGAGTGGTTTGAATTCCCGGCTGTGATGCAGTGTGGGGTGGAATCGGTCACAATCGAAAACTTTCCTTACTGTGGTTGGCGTTCCAAATCGAGCCCTTCCTTCGTCTAACCTATGCCATTTGCAAGGCATTTGTTCTATAGAGATAAATTTCATAATCAGGTCGTTAACCATTTCCGCACGCCCTTGACAGAGCGGCTTCCGAAGAAGGGGAATCATCAAAATATGTGACCAACACGGATTATACGGTGATTCCGGCCTTGGTGTAACTGTACAGCAAATTTACGCCGTCGAAACAGCTCTAACAGCGCGTATGTTTGAGCGGCTTTGTAGAGTGTTGCTGTACAAAGCAAATGATCCGCGGAGGATGCCAACTGTCGGCAGTTATTAAAGTTGCAGTACGTAGACAATGTGACAGTAATGCCCCCATTTTTTCCATTGCGAGTTTTATGTGCTGCGTTGGGCCCGTGGACTAGACATCGCGTCGTCGATGTAGTTGTGTTCCATTGGGGGAAGATTGGTAAGGTTCATTTGCCCGCAGTTTTGTTGGATTACTTGGCACCAAGAGTCTGCATTCTTGTAACGAACGCTCTCTTTCACTAATTTCTTCTCTTTGACCACTGTCACCTTCTTAATTGACTAATGGTTCGAGTCGATTGACGGCGATGCAAAGTAGTCTTGGAATTTAATAGACTTCCACAACTATACGTGAGTTTGTATAAATATACTGGCGTTAGTCGATCGGTTCAAATATCCTCTCGTTGTTCGGTAGGAATTGAAGCTGCCCCCGCATAAATTCTTGTGATGTTATTTTTGGGATTTCGGCTTAAAAACAAATCATCCAATCGTTCACCCATCACGCCTGGGCCCAGTTTACATCTGTTTTTTTTTTTTCATCGAACGTACGGTGCACTGTATGCAAATCACGTGCAATTACGTGCGTTGCCCGGGATCTCTGTGTGTAGCGGTGGTCGAGTAAACTGGCAAACAGTGCCGTTCTGTACAAGTAATCCAGTCAGGAATGTGGCAAATGTGAATTTGCAAATAACTAAACACTACGCCTTAGGAATGATAACAACAGACACAGCTGTGTGCTTTAGTCTAGGGGACGAAGGTTTGCAGCGATCATAAAAGATCGGAAAGAGAGCGAAAAGGCATAACAGACATCATTCAGCTCCAGTACCACGGTTGACAGTTTTGAAAACATCGTACCCCTCCTGGAGCGACTCTCGACACCAAAATCCATTACTAATGACCCTTGGTACGAGGAGTGTCGACTCATCCGATGGCATAGTTGGTACAGATGGTTTATTAACGTCGGTGGATCTTAACGAACACATGCATCAACAGCGTACAAAGAGCACCTACGTTGTGCGATTTGCATGTCGGCATGGTGGGCTATTCAAGTAGTACAACACCCCGAGGTCGACTATCTTCAACACGGGTTGAGGATTGCTTGCTTAAGGCGATATACTCCTCAGAGTAGTCTAATCGGTTTTATTACATGTAGCTGAGCTTGGAAAAAGCAATGGAGATGCTAACACACAAAGACTGAGACGCTATACACTGATCCCGATCGTGATACTAAAGACGGGGAGCTAATTTTGAAGGTCCGTTGCTACGAACACTTCTATCTGCTCGATCATCCACCATCGCTCGATCGCACAACAAAGATCACCATTGTGTATAAAAAGCGCATTTGTTTGGCGCGTTCCACAGTGTGCGACATGAAAGATCTCGCACACGGTCCCTTCAGGCATGTCAAAATCGCCGGGTAATTGGACCATGTTGCTTCTTTTTTTTGTAATTTCCGCGCTTCACGCTAATGCCTCGATTCGGGTAGCGTGCCAACAGGGAAACCCGCGTGAAAGAGAATGTAGCAACACGCGTCACAATCCGTGAACAACGTGTTCCGTGCATTATCCCCACCTTGATGGGCCAAAGACTTGGTTGGCGGGCGAAAGGTAATTTGGCAACCGAATGTATATTTTTCGGGAAACGGGCGGTTGTTTTCGTTTTCGTCCCAATCGAGGCCAATGCGGGAAGCGCACAGGCGATCTCCACCTGGTGGGAGCAGCGGTACGGCACATAACTGGCCGTTGTTTACATCAACTCGCATCAGCTACGATCGGTAACATCACGTACATGATCACGCACGGCTATCGGACGAAACGTTTCCAGAGTGCGCACAGTGTCCGTCAAAATGTCCAAGTTCCACTTCAGTCCCACAGTACAGCAGCCAGCATTAGTTCGATTGATCACTTGTGGCGTTACCAGCAATGTGTCTCCGACGAAACCCCCGGTTGGCAGACACGCTCGTTTGGGGTGGTTTTTTGTTCGTTGTTGCGGTTGTTTGAGTGCAGCTATCAGAATGGTTGGCCCACTGTGTAATGGTGGTGGTGGTGGCGACGACTCGCGACCGCGACAACGACGCCAAATGTGTTTGCCGTGCGCCGTGTTGGCTACGCGCAGCGCTGCTGCTCGCTTAGATATCGAAAGACGCGCGCACCGACAAGCTCGGAAGCCGCCGGCACGTGAAGGTGCTAACGTGAGTGTTTTGGATCTGGATCTGGTTAATCGCTGTCGGTCGATATTTTAATTATTGCACGTTGGCGTTTGTGCTGCTGAAGGTTAAGGGTGTGGGGTGTACACACGTATACGCGTTCAAGCACCCGTTTGGAGGGTGTTTTCGGTTCCTTTCGACATCAACTCACCAAGTGCCAGACAGTGAACAGCTAAAGTTCCACCCGGTCGGTCGCTAACCATCGACGGCGGGGTAAGCTGAACCGATCTTGTTAAACGAATTCGAAATGATCGATGATCAATTCGATTTAGCTCCTCTTTAGAACCCATCCCATCCCGGTGCAGTACGTCCATTGCTAATTTTCAATTTCCGTCTCTTTTTTCTCTTCCAATTGTGCTATAATACACGCTTAGGTTGCGATTCGACGAGATTGGACATGATCTATTTACCGACTCGGATAGTCTGTCGTACGCGTCGCTCAGTCGCTCCTCGTCGCTTATCCAGTTTGAGTCATTGGAACGGCAGCTACAGAATGAGACATCGGTGAACCAACATCAACTGTCCGGATCATCGCCATCGCTGTACACAACCGAATCCAACACCGCCAGTCCGGGAGCGTACCATGGTGGTGAGACGGTACGAGGAAAACCAGTGGCAACCGCCATTAACGGTGGACCGCCTGGGAGCAATCTGCTAACGACATCGAACCTCATCCAGAAGAGTATCGCCCAAACGGCACTCAACATCAGCGACTCGGAGCTCTACTCGACGTCTTCCAGTGTGAGTAGTACCGGCAGCTGCAGCGGTCCGGACAGTAGCAGTAACGCCAGTTCCAGTACGAGCAGCCATAGCAGCAGTAGCAGTGGCTTCCGGTACACCGATAACCGTGTGGGTGTGCAGGATCGAGAAGCGGATCGTGACATTGAAGGTGGTGGCACTACCACACCGGAAGACGCTGGCGACACCGAGGAGGAGCTGCTCAGTGCGACCGTCCGTTGCCATTCAAGTCGCTGTTCCGAGCGACAGCGACAAAGTGTACGGGGTATCTCTGCCCGCAATAAGAACTCGATCGAAAGCCTTAGCGAAGATAGTGGATATTGTGATCATTTGCAGCAGCACGGTGGTGGCGGCAGCATGAACAGTGGTAGTAGTGGAGGACTGCGTGCACGCTCCAAGAGCTTGACCAACTTCGGTTCAGCCGAAAACATAACATTCGTGTGTGGTAATAATGTTGGTAGTGGTGGTGGTGGCGGGATGTTTCCGTCAACACTATTGCCGGTGCCGGGATCGTTGTCGGTGACGCAGCAGCTACACGATCAGCAGCAACCGCTCAGTCTGGATTGTATCGCGATGGAAGTGCGCCACGTGGCGTACCACGAAAACCGCCTATCGACAGTTTGTGACGTAGATGAAGAGGACGAGCAGGAAGAGGAGAATCACGGGCAGGAACAGAACTGTGACGATGGATGCAGCAGGGATGCCAAATGCATCGTCTCTTCACCAACACCGGCAACAATCGATCGGCAGCATGCGCCACAACAAGCGCAACTGTGGACGAATATTAATAATGGTACAAAAATAGAGCACGGTAACGGTTCGTGTAAACAACGGACGGGCGAATCGCGTCAGCAGGGTGTGGAGTCTGGCTCACGTACGGTGACATCGATGGCGTCGTCGTCGTTGCGTTCGGAGATTAAAAATAGCACGCCCGTCGGCCGTACCCGATTGCGACCGGTACTGTCCCTTAGCGCACCCGATCTGCTTGTTGGGGTGGATCGACAGCGGCGGCATCGGCGACAAATGGACGATCGGACCTCGTCGACATCATCGGCCACTGTTGGTCTGTACGATCCAATCAGTTTCACCGTGTCCAGCGTGCCCGAGTGTTTGAACCTGTACGGTGGCGGTGTAGCTTCGAATCGATCGCGGCACGGTTCTTTTGACAGCGATAGTGCGTCCAGTGAGTTCCTTAGGCACGGTTACGGTTACGCAGGTGCTTGTGGCGAGTCGGTAGCGAGCAAGAACTTTAATCTGTATGATTTACAGCCACAGCGGCCATACACCGCGCCGGTCAAGTGTACCAAAACGGTAACGTTCCAAACAGGCAGCTGCACCAGCAGTCCATCGCGGCCAAAACAGAATATTCGCGCCAGTTACGCAAACCTTACCGCCCTCAACTACAGTGACGACGAGGAAGACGATCCGGTGTACGGTGGTCGACGGGGCCATGAGTACTATCTGAGCCGTAACACGTTCCGAACGAGCAGCGGCACTAGACTTGGTGGAGGAAGCCGTACAGCAAACACGATTGTTCCCCGAACGACCCTGCTAACGGTGCCAATGGATCATCATCAGCAACGAGGACATCTGCCGGAGAAGTCCGACGTAAGCGTGGTGGTAGAGGAAGAACTGGTGGACGATGAGGAAAGCAGCATTTTCCCGGTAGATCGTGACGAGAAGAGTGTGTTCCATTCGCTGCTGGAAGAGATGTCGGCACACTTTGACCGCAATCTGTCCATCATTAACGATCAGGCAGAGGCGTACGAACCAATTGCGGCCTTCCTGCACGAACAACGTTCTTCGTCGAACACTTCCGGCAGTGCCCGTCTACATGCCACCCTCGGCATCGTGACACCTCCACAAGCTCCACCACGTCGAACGCAGATCAAAACTAACCCACACCTTCCACAGCAAGGCACGGTTAGTCCATCGGTTCCGCAAAAATTGACAGTGAACCCAGTGACAACTGCTGTGACAGCACCACCTCCACCACCGGGAACTACCCGCCGAAGAACCTTCGACCAGGATCCGACCAATTTGGTCACCTGTTATGCGGCCAGTCTTGAACGTTGTACCTTCGATCCGACTGAATCGTCCACCACTAGCCTCGGTCCGACGAGTGATCTGCATACTAATAGCGGTGTTGCGTTGCCCCGATACGTGCCAGTTCCGGTGAAGCGTGAGTTTGTGGCCAGTACACCGAACTTGCACTACTACCATGGGACGATTGCAGACAGTGAGGGAGGTGAGGACAGTCGTCCGGATCATCACAACTCGCTAAGGAATGTTTCGACTTGCCGTTCGACTGGAAGCATTTTAGCGACGGCTTCGAGCTCCCGATGTGGACTATCGAAGGGTGTCAGCTTTTGCCCGATTGTTTCGGAAATCATTTGGAAGAGCACGGGTAGTTCCGATCTTGAGCCGGACGATAATGGAAGCGTTATTTCCAATCAAGACTTTGAGATTGACATCGACGATGATGATTTTGAGGCGGATGATCTGGATCATATGAAATTGCAGTTGGAAAACGGACGGTCGGCTTCGGCTGACGATCGTTACGCGAATTTGCAGACAGCAAACTCTCTACCAAGTTTAGACGAGGAACGTACCCAACGAAATGGTGTGGTGGAACGAGAACATGCGAATAGTGATCGACGGTTTTATTCCAATAATCTGCAACCGAAAAATAAGGTACGTATTTGCTACTTCTTAACAGGGTTGCAACATATAACGCCCATTGCATACAAATCTATAACCTTTTATTTTTCAATTGACAAATCTTTAGAATGCTTTTAAGCAAATCCTTCACACTGTGTAGAAGATCTGTTGTTTAATTAAATAGAATAAGCATGATTAATTTATTTTGCTTGATCAAATGTCGACCAAAGTGTGTATACAGCCAATGCAGTCGACATACACGATCGTTTGATAGAGAGAGAAACAAAATAATGAGATTGAAATGTAAACTGAGAGAAAAAGGCAGTCGGAAAATTAAATTCTCTTCATTTACCTCGCTTTGAATTCTGTTGCGAGAGGGAGACAAGCAAATACGTATGAAGTAGATGAGAGAGTATCATGTAGAAAAGAGTGAGAAACCACTATGCTATTCTCTCCCGAATGCTTGCGATCGGTTTCCGACAGCTCCGACAGCATCATTCCGACACAGCATGTTTACGCGATCCGCAATTGTCTCTTTATTTTGTGTCCGGTAAGTCCACAAAGCGGATCGGTGTGAGGCACGATCGCGTTTCACGCATAAAACAGAATAGAAATAAAAACATTTATACCTGCCTATGTTTTGAAGCTCCTGCTCGTACTTAAAACCAGTGCATGGAACTGAAATTATTTGTTCTTATATTTTCGTTGCAGAGTGAAGGTGAACTGTATGCGATGATCCGAGAAGAAGACGGTTATGTGCAGCATCCGACGACGCTGATTGCAAACGATCGTACAGCAACGGTGCACTTGAACGGTGCTAATGGTGCAAGTGTAACGTTGACCCCAAGTGATCTATCATACTCTGGTGATTTATCTAGTGCCGGGCAAGCGAGCCGAATCAGAATGAGTGATACAAATGGTGCTGGTGTAGTGTTAGTGGCAGAAGAGCGTAGAAATGGTGGCAACACCAATGGTGCAATGGCGAGCAAAAATCTGATCGTCGGCGAGCAGATGCGTTTAGTGAACAGTAGTGAGAACGTGCAGGGCAAGGGTGGGTCGGCAGCCACGATGCCAAATCAGTACACCAACAACAGTAGCCTGATAAAGAACTTCAAAAATGGCAAGGCAGAAAAGAAGGGCAAAACCTTCCTGTCGCGCATTTCGTCCGGCTTTCGATTTTCGTTCCGCAATAAATCAAAGAAGGGTGCCCCCGGTACGGTTGGTGGGCTGAAGGAATCTTCTAGCTTTACCGCTCCGACAGCGGTAAACAATAATAACAGCATCCATGCGAAGGTCGGCCGTGGTGGATCGACCTCCGCTAGCGGGAATGATAGTGCGTCGGCCGATTTCATCTACATTCCGCTGAAGGATCCTCGCAAACAGACCCACCGGCCGGACGAACCGCCGTCCTATCTGCAGCGCCAGATCAGTGCGGCCGGTGTGACAGTTGATGACAGTTTCACCGGAGCGGAGGACGAACCGGACGATTGTGAGATAGCGGTGACGCGACCCGGTGGCGGTACCGGTTATTACCGATCAGATTCAAGCACCGCCCTGAACGGCGACAGCGGGACTGGTGCGGCAGGCGAACAGGGACGGGGCGGCACAGGGAACCACGTGTTGAGCTCCAAGCCACCGCTACCGAAGCAACCGCCACGCGTCGTCGGTGTGTGTGCGAAGCGTTCCAGCACCTCTCCAGCTTCGCTAAAGCACGCACATGCGCAGCGAGCCTCTTCGACGCCACCGAGGGAAACCGAACAGGACGAACTCGACTCGACCACAACGACGGCTACGATGTCATCGTCCTACTACCAGCGCCGTAGCCCATCGCAGCATCAGTACGCGGCCAACGGTTCTTACGGTTCCTACCACGGTGGCGCCGACACGCTAAGCGTCGAAGGATACGGTGACGAGGACGAGTACTATTACGGTGCGGGCGGGGACGGGCGTCTACTGCACCGCGGCAGCATCATGGGCAGTGAGCAGAAGATCGGTCTCATTGAGACCAACCTGGACACGCACGAGACCATCATCTCGGGCAAGACACGCTCGCTGATGGAGCTCGGCGGTGGCCAGCACTATCGTGGCTATCATCACCTGCAGCAGCAACAACAGCAGCATCAGCAGCAACCGTCGTCCGGTGCACCGCACGGCCATCATCAACTGCAGGTGCACGATCCCGCCCAACGGCCAACGAATGGTATCAAGGATCATCACCATCATCACCGGCAGCCGGGTACCGCCGATGGTCCCGGAAGACCTCACAAGAGCATGGAGTTCCTGTTGGACAAGGAAAATCAGCGTAACGTTCTGGTGAGTCTCTGTCTTAAGCGGTTTCTGTGCTTCTTCGTCAGTACGCGTCTCGATCAGAGCTTGTGATTGTGTGTATGTGTGCGTCTGTGGGAGGGAAAGTTGGGAATGTGGTGGAGATAGAAGGGTGGTCGGTGCGGTCAGTCAGGCCATCGTAAAAGCAGTAATAAATCATCGGAAAACGATCGAAATCGAATGGACTGGATGAATGTGATGTGTCCCGATCGACATTATACATAGCGTGTTAGAGTTAGGAGCTAGTTTAGAAACGTTTTCAAATCGACACATCAATGACACCAAATAAACTGATGTCCTTTTTCGGACACATTCGGATCGGATTATAGAAGGGCTAGCAAGAAAATGGTCATCTCGTTTGGTAGAGAATTGCTCTTACTGTTACTTTCTACTCGGTGTTGATTAGTTTCGGGGGTTTCAATTCGGACAACAGCGCACGGGAATTCGGAGTTACGAATGGAATGTTCCTTTTTTTCTGTACGTCGCATACAATACGAAGAATGTGTAGTCAGGTTTTTCTTTCTTTGTTCCCAACCTGTAGGTTTTTTAGGTCGTTGATGTAGGTGGTAGAAAGTGTGGCAGGAAGCGTGCGGCTAGGAGAGATAGTGTGATGAAAATGAAAACCGGAAAGTCCTTTTCATGATGAGAGGTATCCTCGCAACCTCGAAATTCCTTCCCATCGGTTACCGATTCCGTCGAGAAGATGTCGTTATGTCGTTTTGCTGCTATTGTTATGCCGGCTGTATACGACAACCCGTAATGATCCACTCGGTGAATCTAGAACCCCGAAAAAAACATAACCCACAGTAACTACAGCCACTCTCGGTGATAATTTTGGCTTCTAGAGAGCCTTTGTTTGCGAGTTGCAATGTCCAGAGCACAGGTGTGTATTAAAGTGAACGTATTTTGGGATGCATTCCTGGCCTGCGTCAACAATGCACGTTGCACTATCTCGAATTAGACTCTCGTCTGGTTTGATAACGTTTGTTTGGTTTGATATGGTCCTATGGAACTGGTGAAGTGCGTTCCACAAAAAATACCCAATCGTGTTCGTGGAATGAAGTTGTCCACGAGTGGTGTACGTTGTGATAAAAAAAAAAAATACCAGGCCATTTGTTTTGGTGTCCCTTCGCGTGCTCGTATCGCTTGTGGTAACATGAAGATGGTTTACGTCCCTTGTATTTTTTTTGTTGAGCAAGTGTTTATTGAAGGTTATAAATGTAATGGCGTTGTCGATGGGAACCCAACAATTTCTTTGGTAGGTTTTCTCCCTTAATGCTGATCTGGCATATTCTGTTTGTAGTCAGCATTTTCCAAAGACAAAAAAAACATACAAGAAAAGGGTACGAGGCTTTGTTAAATTTAGGATCCCGGATCATAATCGATCAAGTTTATGGAACAACTATAAAACAAAAACCCTCACATCCCAATGCGCAATACCTTTAATACCCCATGACCGAGGAATGTTCGGCTCCTTCACAATCGATGCTGGCTTCCTGATGAATTCCTCCAGAACCCATCGACACAAATAAAAACAAACGATAATGTGTGTTTTGTTTTGGTCGCTTTCATCGTGAAGCATGGCCAGCATAGAACCGCACAACATCTGGCGCTCGCCCAGCTCGTCCTACACCGTACGTACTAACCGCAATCGAAACCCTTCCCGAGCGTTGGATAGCGTCCAACTGGAACGGACGAGAGACGGTCGTTTACGTTACTGTCTACCTTCTGGATCGAACGGTGGACGATCGACCGGTCAGGCACAGTTTTTTTGTTGTGTTTCGTTTTTATTTTTGGGGTAGGTTGAGCTAAAGCGCACGGAAAAGTGCTACAGAGCTTAAAGGTAATGCAGCACAAGCCGTTGGAAGAATTTACGTAAATTTTGGTAAAGTTCCAGTTGCTTACGGGGTAAGCATAGACATCTGCTATACGAAGGAAGATAACCGTTGGTTAGAACTTCTTGGAGGACGTTGTTTGTCGACGTTTCGACCGCATGGTGATGGGGTGGGTAGAAAATGGATTTACCTGTCAGTTTGAATAACTTTAGCCACTGAGGTAACGCGGGAGTAAATGTGTTTTTACCCTGTTTAAACTACCTACCTCGCTACGATGAGGCACACTAAGAGGTGCATATTCTACCCACTCAAAACATTTACTCAGATAAAATCAGTTAGAAAAACGTTGGGATGTGCTTCTTAACAAAGGTACCAAACAAAAAGTGGTCTAATCTTGGTTTACTTTTTACCCAGCACATCAAACGTTTCCACAAAGTGGGATGATGGAGAGCTTGTTTTGGGGGCGAGACAAGCACAAAGTTTCCCAGTCTCGACCAGTGTTGAGCTCAGGTTTTTTTTTTTTGAGTATCATTCGCTGGTAACAGGCTCAAATGTTAAAATTCCCTTTGGGAAGTAGGGGTAGTTCACTGGCCTTACGTTATCGCTCCCTTACACTGTCTCTTCTGGAGTAAAACCGATATGGTTCCGTAGCACCGGCGTACCAGTCCGTCACCTGAAGCGTGAACTTTACGTTCCGCACGCGAACCCTACTGGGGTGGGTCGGGTGTTTTTTAAGCGTTAAAAGAAGCGACAGACAAAACTTAACAATTCGCTCTCCATCAACCAACTTGATGTAGTTTTTATTAACGTTGGAGAAAAGACTTGAAGGGGGAAAAAGACAAAAAGCACACACACACAACAACATATCCCAACCGGATAGCTTCCGTTCCCATATCGCTGCAGGACCGTCACTAATTGAATTAATGTGCTTCGACGGTGTAACGGGATTGTGGCCCTTTTTACGCCTTCCGTCCGTCAGGTTTTCGAGCCGCACCATTACGTGGTTGCGACTTTAGCGATGTTGAACCATCACGTTTATCTCGGTGCTTTCTGCACAACTTTGCCTCTTTTCCCAGTTCGTAAAGCTGATTTTAAACTGCCTTGCCTCTATTGTTTGTGTGTGTGTAGGTTTAAGTTTCCGACTTTCGACAAGGGCGGGTTTCAGTTCCAAGGGCGCATGAACACTTCCGTGTAGCTCAGTTTTCATTCTGCGAAAATGCATCCGTCTGGCGGAAGGTTTATTTTCGGCTTGAAATAACAAAGCTCTCCAGCATAGCGTTGTCGGTGTTTTCCCTGTCGAAGCGTTACTGCAATGTACGGACACTGTCTGCACTTGCACTGTCCGGACGCTGGTCGATGTGGTCAGGGATTGGAAACCAAACCCTGGCATGGAGAAGGATGAGAAAATCGATAGCACCGAATATGCCGACTGAAAGCCTCCCGGCAGTCGTTTGTTCTTTCGTGTTTTTTGCACCGGTCAGCAAATATTCTGTCGCTGACCTTAGACCGAAAGCTTCGTCTAGTGTTCCAGAACGGTTGCGAACACATTCGTCATCCGGTTTCTGAATGAACCTTCCCACCGCACGACGTTCAATCGTGCAAATCCCGTGCGCGTTTGTGACCGGAATCTAATTATTTCATCCCAAGGAGAAAGGGTATGGAGGTGTTCCTGTTTTTTTTTCGTGCGAAATTTATTTCTCATCCGGAATGGCACGTTCGGTTGGCCAATCCGTTCGTTTTGGGCAGGGCAATAGAAATGTGAAATACGCTTCCGGGGTCCAAATGCTGAATGAAGTGGAGCGCCATTCTACATTGCACGTAGCTGCTTTTGTAAGCATTGGAGAGAATAATTTAATATTTAAAGAGATACTTCTTCCCAGAAGATATTGTGCGTTATTATGTATCTGTAGGTTGGTTTAAGTTGATTGGATTTCTCGATAATCTATCCCAGTCCTTTCTTGGAGTTTGTGTGTGTGTGCGTTGGGGAGACTGATGGAATGATGTTCTTTCAACACTGTAGAACATAGTAGCATAATTTTCATCGTTTCCACATCGTGCGATCGAAACCACTCCACTGTGCGTTGTGATGTCGAAGTGTCATACGATTTATGTGCGTTCTGGCATAAACTCAACACACTTTCCCCACCCTATGTCACATCCATGCTACGGCATACACTTTAATATTGCCAGTGTAGAGAGCCATCGTATGCGAATCGGTGTGCAACAGTGTGTATTTTCGGTAGCATACTCTGTCATGTGCAGCACCACACCAGCCTCAGGCGTTCGATACAAATATTTACCAGTCACCCGTACCGACAGCGTACTTATGCGGCGGGGTTTGTCATCTACGACATGTACTGAATGCATGTACCGAACGGTGCCAAATCGAATTTACATCGCGTGCCAACGGAACCGAACGCGGCACGGTACGCGAACCATGCTGGGCAAACAGAACAGAAAGTTTGTGCCACCATTCATTTATTGACTCGCGACGAAGAATGATTTGTGGCTAGTTACCTAGTCAGTGCAGGGTGACAGCAGCAGTAATAGAGCATCCGGTACCGGAAACAGGATGTTCCTCGGGCAGAACCATCCGATGGTGAAAAGTTAATAATCAACGAAGCGGACACTCACACTGCCGATGCACGGTGGGAAAGTGCTGAAGGAGCATTTGGACAGGAAATGTTTTTTTCTATGTTATGAAATTTTTGCATTATAAAAATCTGATGGAAATCTATTTTGACGATGCGAACAGATACCATTAACAGGGTTTATTTTATTTTAAATAAAAAAATCCTTATTGACAATAAGGATGCAAGACCAATTCAGGATATTAAATGACTAAATTATCTCATTAATCGACTCCAGTGTTTCAACTAAATACATTTAAATTGTTCATTGTACAGTTCTTCGTAAACTTATTGAGTTTTTGAGTATTCAGTAATTTAAGAGAGTTTAGAAAAAAATCTTTTGGTATGATTATTTGACTATTCAATACGGAACTCAACACTTAAGCGGAAAAAACGCTCGATAAGCGGAAAATATGGATTATCATTACATCTGGGCTTGAGCAATGGAATTTTTATGTGGGTACTTTAATCCTATGTTGCTTAATAAAGTTATCCTAATTTTTATTATGCGTCCACACCAATCCCATCGTGCGTTGACCCCCGGTGCCGTCCGATGGAACTGGGACGCCGACCGGAAAAGTGAGGAAATTGCAACTGTGTAGCAACTTTCCTTTGCCCAAAACATGCCTGAAACATGCCTATTGGGAGTAAGCTATAAATGTGCTTACAGAAAAGTTTAAAAAGGTGTGTCATTTTTGTGTCAATGT
>AXCM01004167.1:0-21789 GCA_000473375.1 Anopheles culicifacies | reverse complement strand
ACGATCTTTTGAATGTTCGGTTAATTATTTCGTTAGGACATTTTAACGCAAAGCACGCGTTCTACTTACTCGTTTCGGAATTCTTATCAAGACCATTCTCTCGTTTAATCAGAAACTACTTTCAAGCATCAACAAGTTAATGTAAACCAGAAATTGTAAGAATACTTCATATGGTTGTAGTAGTAAAAGTACTTTCAGGATTAAAAAAGGCTTTTTCGCGATTAAATTAACATTGTTGCTTACCAATATGCAAAGGATTAATATCTATGAAGGGTATCGTTTCTGCTGACATTAATCTCACCAGTGAGACAGACGTAGATCGAGAACGAGTATTGTTGAACTACTGTTCAGAAATGATGCAACAAAGAAGATCTTCCAAACAAACATATGAATCTAGTATCGGTTTTCCTGAGTCAACAGACGCATATCGTACGAAAGTATGATTACCTACAATCTAGAAAGGGAAAGGCATTTCACCTGTTTTTTTTAGCATTTGCTTGCCCGAGCTCACATTTGAACTAACTAACCGCACAGCGTATTTTATTGAGCAATTCATTTGTGTTTGTTCGCACGATCGATTGTCGTCGAGTGCACTTCATTTCAATCAGACTTCAAAAGTGCACCACTTGACCGTAGTGTGTTTGCTTTATGTAATGGATTTTGATATTACTCTATCATTTTGTGTAACGATATCATATACGGTTCCGTCATTCTGTTTGATTAATAACTGGTTAAATGAATTACAATCTGGATTGAATAGAACCCCCAGGTGTACATGTATAAATCGGGACACTATCATATCTGCTGTCTAGAACACTTGGAACCTTCACCGATGAGCAATTAACAATTCTTCTAAACCGCAACCAATGCAATCTAAAAAAACAGAATGGTTAGCATAAGAATTGGTTAGAATGGAGTTAACCAGCGACGTAAAAAAAGGGGGTAATCATAACGAGACCACCGTTGGGACCGTTTGTTGCATCCGGATAATAATAATAATTTACCACTCCCCCCCATTCCAATCAGGTTGAGGCTGGTCAGGATATAGTACATATGTAAGCACGCGGTTTAGCGGTCGAAGTGTGTGGTGTGTGTATTTGTGGAGCACACTCCAGCCGGGGATAATTATCCTATTTTGCCTTTCGTTAAGCTCTTTGGACGCCGTGCTGTGGACGTATGCAGGACCGTAGTAGATTTAATGCTCTGACGTGGCGCAACACCGCTGGTTATTCGTTCCCGTTGGCAACCGTAAAGGACACGTCGGTTTCAGGAGCTGTGAAGCACCAACACACCGTAGAACTGTATGAAGCGCGAAACCGTTCACCTCGTCGTGTATGGTATTATCGTCGGACGAGCCGGGTTGGCTTTGTTTTTCCCAACAGAGTACAGGTGTTTTACAGGTATTTGGATAGTGGGAAATGTGTGAAAAACTGTCACGTGGAGTTAGTGAACGGAAAAGACGAATATATTCGATAAGCGATCGATATCATGATTGTGAAGTTAGTTACAGAAAATCTATTGATTGTTTGATAAGTTTGTTGTCACTGTTTTAACGATTTGATCGACCATCATAAGGTGTGTACTAGTTTCATCAGAGTGTTGTGTTTCTAGTTTTCCTACACAGTGGCCAAACTTGATCGTATCGTTACGTTTAAAATGTTCAAGTGTACAGTTTTCAACAAGACTCACTAATTTAAAGGAATAAAACGGAAACAATTAGGCGACATACGGGATAGGGAGAGAGGTACTCTTCATGTAGTATTATTTCACTTCGTTTTCTAAACGATATCTGAACAATAGCTCCTCTCCTTTTTTTTTCCTCTCACTCCACTTCCGACCATATCCAAGATAATGTTCGCTTTTGGTAATGTGGTTACAAGTTCCGGCATTATTCCCTGCAGAAACTAGATTTGAGATAATCTGCCTAAAATTAAGAAGATATGGAAAGATTGTGGATCACTCTTGGGGCTATGTATTTTCCCTTAAGAGCATGTGTCTGCTGGAACCATATGTCTTCATGGGTAATTCCTTGAAATGCAAAAAAAGGACCCCAAAATTCCTTCATAGGCGAAATGCATTCACACTGACAATCCCTTCTGGGTGGTTTCCGCCCCCTGGATGGTTTTTGGGAGACTTGATTAATCCTTTGACAACCTGGTCCTTTTTAGTCACCGTTTCTTAATGCGTGTCACTGGATTCGAAGATTCGATGGGTGGCCAGCACCATATGATTCTTCTATAAAAGTATGCATCAACGTTGCAAGTATGCTGCTCGTTCGTCAAACCCCCATGACGGCAAGTGGCTTGTGTGACAATAAAACTCTAGTGCGCCCCCACTTACAAACGAAACTATTATTATCGCAAATTGGCGCCCTCTTCAAATTAACAAGTTTGTCACACTGCCTATATGTACAAGCCCTCCGGATTGGTGTCGAGCTTTAGTCGATCGAACCGGGACCAAATCTTAAATGCACCGTTTTCAGGTTCGTGCACAATTGAAGAATAGACTCGGCCATCCTCAAATGATCCAGAGGCTGGGAGATACCTGAGAGACTGTTGTAGTATTATGCCTCAAAATAGGTATCTGATTCTAAAGACACACCCATTAGATTATCTGTGCCGTTCGCTTTATTATGTGTGTAATCGACAGTGGCTTCAAACTTACTCATCACTCCTGGGCACTTTTTCTCTCTCTCTCCTTTTCTCTGCCTTAACAATAACATAGGGCCCCATTTATGTTTAGAATGAGGTAACTGGACAGAAATAGAATACACCGATGCAGCAGGAACACCGGTGGGGAGGGGAAGAAGGATAAATAAAGTTATCCAACTTAACCTATCATAAACACGGTTTTGGCACAGCACCACTATCTTATCGCGTGCTGCATTTATCCGCTACTTTACCACCCCTGTGTGTCTATCTTAATCGTTCGGCTTTGTGATAGATGCCACCTTCAGCGAACGCACACTGATAGTATATGTATAGCTTCGTACCGGTGCTTTTGCTGCACAAGCACCACAGCCCAATCCGACACCGGACCTCTCCGAGGTCCGCCTGTGGTGGATTTAGTTTATCGAAAATCCAAAGGTGCAGTGTTTCCTATGTCACTGGACGGGACGGTCGTTTGTGGACGGTGTTGCTGGTGGTGGTTGTCGTTCTTTGTGAGCATTACGACTTCGGGATTCAAAGTACTACTGCTGGATCACAATTATCCTACATGAGTGCGCGTGTTACTATGCGTGTGGTACAACGGTAATCGAATGCAAGTGTGATGAGTGTGTTGAAAATTTAAATTCTTTATGAGGACTCCAAATCAAAGAGTAGCTGCAGCGCACCATGTGTGCAAGCCCTGTGTCATGATATCATGAATCATGTCTGTTACATATTGTATGATGGTAATTGCGATAATAGAGTTAGAATCGAAATAAGACGCAATTGTGGAATTAATTAGCGTTGTGCTAAATGAACCTTCTGGAGCGATTCATCCACTAAAATATTCAATGAAGAATAGTACGAATTTTAGTGCTATTTAAAAAACAATCATCATTCACTAAGAGCTAGTTGAATGTTATTGAATGTTAATTGCAAGATTCACTTACATTCTTGTATCTGAACCACGCTAACCCAATTAATGTGTGAGCAATTGTGACTAATTAATGTTTCCTTTTTTTTGTACCTCCCTGCAGTTTGAAAGTAAAAAATTATGCGTAAAAAGTTTGTCCAGACGCTGGCAGCCCAGCAGCTAGAACTCTCCAGCCACATAAGGACGTATGATATGGATGTAGAAAAGGAGTCACCTCGTGCACAACCGCAAGCACGCGCCCAATCGGGCAGCAAATCAGAAGATGTCATCGAAATCATCGATGACGATCAGGAGGTGGAATTGATGATGGAACGCCACCGGAAGTATCATCCACGGAAATACGTTAACTTGCAGCAACCGATGTCGAAGGTGTACTACGACAAGATTGATACAGCGAATACATCACCAGCACCGGATAAAGAGGGTCACGATATGGAGGAGGAAGACGAGGATAAGCTGCTGGTGATCGATTGTGCGAAGGACGGTACCCAGGCGAAGGAACCTAATAACAATAGCACTACCGCACCGAACGGAAATTATACGACATGCGACAGTAATGGGGAACCGTCCGGTCCTACCAGCTTACCTTCGGAGATGTACGATGCACAATCGAGCCACCAAAAACAGCAAACTGTGTCCGGTTACAATTGGCATGTACCGCAGGGTGACAATCAACAAGGCGATGAGAAAGATGCGGAACTACGGAAGCTCATGTTTGAACCGAGAGAAAGGACGTTTCGCACAAGACCGGATACACCGGCACCAAAAATGTTCCTACAGCAACAGCAATCACCACCTAACCAACGTTCTCAACGACCACATCCGTACGAGCGGCATTCGAGTGGTTCCTCGAGTACGACTACATCTCCCAGTTACAGTGCACCGCAACAGAATGATGGAAGAACTACTGCCACACCACATCCACGCGCTGTACCACAGCAGCAAAGATCACCAACGGTTGGTGGTATCCCATCAGGTGGGATTAGTTTAGGTGCTGGACAAGGAAGGTGAGAGTGCAGTTCGCGATATAGCGTTCACGGAAAGGTCCCTTAACTAATATGTTTAATTTCCATTTAAATTTACAGAAAATCGGCATTCTCCACACCTCAAGATAAGCGGCACCTCGATGCCACTCTGATGCCGCCACCGACACTCGCTGGAATGGGTGGGTCTGTAAGCAGTGTCGCTATAGCACCTCGCACACCCTTCTACCATCATCCGTACGTACCACCGTATCATTATTCGCCGTACGGTGCCAACACACCGAATGCAAGCACCTTTCACACACTGGAAGAGTGGTACCGAGCGGGCTATCCTGCACCGCATCTCCTTTCGCCAACTGAGCTACAATACTACTATCATTGCTATCTGAGCAAGATCGTACTGTCGGCTCCCGGATATCATCCGCACGATCAACCATACCGGGACTATCCGTCCCTGGCGATGACTCCCGGAGCTGGTACCGCTTACTATCCACCGCCACAGTACGGATTTGTAAAACCTCCTCCCAACGGTGGTCCTCCTATTGTTGGTGTTCCTTCTATTGTTGGTGTTCCTCCTACTGCTGTTGCTGCTGTCGGTGGTGGTGGAATCACAGCCGTTCCTTCTGCATATCCAACTCATCAACCGATCGATTTTTCACAGTACAATGACCGCAACGTACCAACGCTGGGTGCTGGGTAAGTGTTTTATTTTGCTTTATTTAATTATTAAGAAACAGGAACAGTAGTTTTACCAGCAGGAATCAGTAGGATTGTTTTTGCCATTAGGGTTATTCCAAGGAAATGCCCTTCATAGAGCTTTGTTCTAACTTAAAGTTTTACTTCATATTTAAGAAGACATTCCTTTAAAAACTCGCATATTTGGAAATGTTTAAGAAAGTTGCAATATAAAATCCAGGTTTGTTTTGTAGAAGTAAATAATGAAAACACGTTAAACAGGAATTCGGAAAATCGGTGCCGAATACTCCGTACCGCTGTACAATTGTGTTTCGAACGAAACGCTTCGCATGTGTATTGCGGGTTGCATACTCTTAGGGCGCATCATCGCACAGTGGTTGCAGCACAAATTTGCGATGGGAGATTTTGGTTAAAAAGATTGTTTCGGTTAAGTAACTGTAACCCTCTCATTATTTTTCTTCTTTAAACATTCAAAAGAGGAAAATTAGAACTTGTGATTGGGAAAGATAATTAATTTTTGCTTATTTTATTTTCAGCTTTCTTCCACCTACATTACCACCTGCATCGAAGGATGTAACCGCTACAACACAGCCACCACCGTCCTACACAGCATCTCATTCAGCCGTTCCGTCGGCGACGTTGCATTACACGGGAGCACAAATGGAAACAATGCGCCCAAGTGTGATCAATCGTGCAGCACCTCCACCAGGTTCACCATCCGCTGCACATACGCCATCGTTAATGTCACCAGCCACATCGACTAATATGCCACCACCACAACCACCACCATCCAGTAAACATACATCATCGGTAATGCTGTCACCTACGACGTCTCTACCGTCTTCAATGCTGTCTCCTACTACGTCTCTGCCCTCTTCTATGCTGTCACCTGCTAGCATACCGTCCCCTAGCAGACATCCGCAACCACCTCCCAGCATGCCATCACTGTCCTCGACTGTGCCGACGCCAACCAGCCACCCACCTTCCAGTATTCCTCCGCCTACCAGCATGTCAGCTTCATCACCGATTCACTCTCTGGTCGGTATGATGGCACCACCTCCTACTAGACATCCACCACCCAGCATATCATCCCTTGCATCTACCATGCCACCACCGTCCTCGCCCATCGCATCATCTACTAAGCGTCCAGCTTCCGATATGCCAAAACTACCACCACCACCTCCATTGTCCTCCGGTAATAGTACCCTAACCGGTGCTCTCCAGAGCGAAAGAACAGACCCACGTGCTGATTTACCGGCATCTGGCAAGCAGGGCAAAAACGGCACAATGAACGATCCCCGATCGGTGGATTCCACCCCAAAAGCGATACAGTCGGATGAACCAATTGCCATCGAAAATGTAAGAAAATCCACCATACGCAAACCCCCTGCCAGCACGGACAAAAGGTATGAACCTATTGTACCGACTCCTCTACCACCACCGACACCGAAACGTCGAGGCCGTCGTCCTTCGGTAGCATCAGCTCAGGCAACATCAGCACCAGCGACGCAATCGAACACCTCCGGCGAACGTAACATTGGTGCGCTATTGCAGCAGATGCGCCGTGAGATGATGTCCTTTCTGCAACAGCGCCGTTCCGACATCATCAGCACGATGCGCATTTACACGATCGGACGGATCGATTTCGGTGGGTTTCTGGTGGAGATGAAACGGCACAGTGTGACGTATCGGGACTTTATGCACGTAGCCTTCACGCTGATGCGTCGCTGCGGTTACAGTGGGTTCGCAATGGAACCACCGGCCGAGCTCGACTATCGGTGGAAGAATCCACCGCAAGAGTTTGCCGATTACTTTGCGAAGAATGAACAGTGCAACAAGCAGTTTGTGGCGGATAACTTTGACTTTCTGCTGCTGATCGTGGACAACCTGCTGCAGCAGTACTTTGAACCGATGGAATTCTTTCTGCTGACTTACGTGCTGGGACTGCGGGCTAAGTGAGCGTCCCTCGGGCAGGGAGAGAGAAACCACAAGACAGCACTGGATGCCACTGGAAGATGGGGGACATTTCTCTTAGTAGTTATAAGCGAAGCAAGTTGGTGTACGGGGAAGGTGGTTTTGAGGTGGTGATCGCACGTAAGAAGGTTAAAAATTAAGCATAAACATTAAGACTACTACTGCTACTACTTAAATTTGTCTGCAAAGCATCGAACGCACTCTCTTGGAGGCTCGAACTATCGAATAATGCAAAACATTCTATCCTCAGGAAACCCTCCTTGTAACGTAACGCTCTCTTCTTCGCCATTTTTTTGTTAACTTCTCCCTCTAATTCTTAAGTGCACTAACATCCGTAAAACAAAATTTAACAAGTTCAGTTAGCTAAAAGTACCTTACACAACGCCTTTGGAAAACATACTAAACAGTATGGATTTGGTTAAGTTATAATTTTTAAGCTTTTGTTTTTGTGTGTCCTTATTTCTGTTATAATTGATGCTATTACAAGCATATTGTATGCACACAATAAACTAATATTTAAAGCATTTAAATTCGTAAGTGAACCTTTGGAATTGATCGGTGGGGTAAATTATTTAGTTTTAAGCTAAGTTAAGTTACACAGCCTTTAGGGTAGTGTGTGTGTTAGGAGTAGATAATAAAAACAAAGTTTTATAAGATAAATAATCGCTTTGTGTTATGTTTTATGTAAATTGTGTTTATAAAAACTGGTACTATTAGTATCGCATAGCTTAGTGGTCTTGGCATACTCTCCGTGTGTCCTAAATGAAATAATTGGTCTGTTCACCTTCTCCCAACAACCATGCACATGCATTCTCTACCACAAAAGAAATGATTGCTGGGTAATTGCACAAATCTAATTATCATCGAACACATGCGAATAATCGAAAACGATGCAACAAAATTCGTATTAGCATCAACATTCGAAATTATAAATTAAAATAAAAAATCCATTGTTTTCTCATTTCGTTAGAAATGGTCAAATTCTGCAATTTAGCGACACAAGTCGTTTTAAAACGCGACACGATTCTGTCGATTTGGATACCAGGAGAACATAACAGTACAGGAGGTAACAGGAAGCTCGACGAGGTTCATACAGTTGTCTCTTTCACGCTTGTTGTTATCGTTGATCGTGAAAGATCTTCTAATGTAGGGTATTAGTATCGCACACTGTCAAAAACACAAGATCCGGATCGACACAGTGTGTCGGATGAAGTGGAAAGCTGGCGCTTATCTCTTTCCTTTCGCTCCAGCTGATACAGTTCTCCTATCGTGATCTTTGATGACACGCGTAAACGGAACGGATATACTACTAGGCGGGAGAGCATTGAGTATCACCTCCTGCGCGACATGTTCTCCTGTTACTAAAAGGCCACACGGAAAGATAAAGCGAATCGCTTTTTTCGAAATTATAAAATATTACCCGGATGGAGATTTCAACGCATGGAAAGAAATGAAAGATTATTATTAAATGGGATAAAACCATCCCCACATTCCAATTTTTGCTAATAATTCAATCAGCTTAAATAATATGTAAATAACTAAATTTAAGTTAAATAATTAATAACTCAGTAATTTCAGCGATTTCATTGCAGTACTGAGCTACTAAAACACTTACCTACTAACCACAAAGCAGGTTTTTCTTCTGTCGCTTCTCTTCCTGCAAAACACAAGTACCAGGCCAAAATACAGCACATACGTGTTGTTATTTTGTTTTGACGGTTTTATTCACTTTCATCCATAACAGATCTTCGCTCCGTTATCTTACTTCTGCAGTTAGAGGTTGTGACCAAAAAAAACTGATTAATTAAATTTTAGAAGTCGTTTGAATAATCACGCCCGTGCGCGCACTTCTTCATTACGCTAAGCCCTACCTATGTTAATAGCCTAAACCGATCGTCCAGTGTTTGCGTACGGACGCAACTCCTACCTGGCTTGGGCGTGTTTGCTAGTGTGGTTGCCTTGGGTATCGTTTGCCGCTTACTAGGACCAATCGCTTGGTGTATGTTAAATAGGCGCAATACGTGTTCGAGAATAATCAAAACAAAAGCCGATGAGTACTTGCTGAGAGGGATGCAGAGTTAGTTTGCTTTTCTCCGGTAGTGTCGTACTGCAATTATTATTATTATTTCAAATGACTTAAAATTGAAACTTTACCAAAATGCACAATATTAAATGCATCTTACGGTGAGTGTGTGAGTGTAGAAAGGTGGAAAAAGAACAAATAAAACTTCTACTACATGTATGTGAAAAGAGACGATCAACTTCCGGTAAAACTAGAATGCATCCCTCTCACGTACCTAGTACGGGTTACAGCTTCCCTAATTGCTTTTGCTATTCCGCTCGCTTTTGCTAATCCCTATCGGCATCTTTCTAATCACAGTGTGTAAAGTGTGTAATGTATGAATATGTTTGTTCTTTTTGTCATAACAATAAAGACTCCTAGTGTCCTGGCCAAAGGAAAAAGGGTACGAAAAGTTAAACGTTTGTAGCTAGGAACATTTTTCAGAGCAAATGTTAACGGGTTAATAATTGTACGAAAACAAATTGTTATCGAACTTTCTTTTAGACGACTTGTTTGCAAAATATTAATCCATTTTTGTTGCCTTTCAGCACTCACTCACTTTGACCAAGACAACCGGCGATGTTTTTTGTTTGTTTGTTCCGTTTTGCCATACCTTACCGGTACCTTCGTTTAAAACCGCAAATTTCATAACATATCCTAGGCTATCCCCGGGGAGTAGGAAGATCCGATCGGTACACATTTTGTTTTTCGCTTTTACACTTCTTGAATTTATATGCTCTATTAGTTCTGATCTGATGAATCATTTTAAAACGTTAAAACTTTAGCATCTACCTTCGCTCTACTAAATCCTTTATAACTCTAACATATCAGCAGGAGACGTAGCTCAAGCTCGCTTTCTAGGTAAATCGTTGGATCGTGTTCTCATCTATGTATGTATATATATATGTTACTCTCTGTACTTATAACACTACGCCGATTTTTAATGGTAAACGCAAACGAAAATCTGGAAATAAAATCTAACCGAGCTGCACCCCATCATGGAGGGAAGAAAAGCGAAAGGCCACGGTATGGCCTCTCCCGGTGTTACTAAGACTAAACGCCTACATCTAATACTATTGCTAGTCACGCCAATCAACCAACCGAAACGGCAAGGTTTACATGGACATCTTACGCTTTAGCTTCGTACTCAGTCCGGCCTCAACCTGGTCGCACATATCGCCCGGTGAGGTGGCAGAGATTGGGGTGAGCAAACTGTTCCCGGTGTGACTACCATTCGTGGCCGCACTAAGATACGTTGGAAGCGCGTACATCGAAACGTTGGCCAATGGTAGGGGATCAAGCTTTTTGAACATTTTGATCGTGTGCTGCTCGTGTGCCGGTGAATCCACCGGTGAAAGGGATACACCACGGCCAATCGCCGGCTGCTGCTGTTGGTGCGGATGATAATGCTGCTGGTGGTGTTTCGGTGTCGTTGGTAGACTGCGGAACTTGGTGCCATTCTCGCTAGCAGACGTAGCATCAACACCGTTGACACCCGATCCGCTTAAGGTACTGCTACGCGAACACTCACGCAACATCATCAGATGGTCCAGCTTGTCGACCGTGGCATTCAGCTCGTGCTCCCACACGTCCTGCTCCTGCTGCTGACCGTCTCCACCCTCGACCGGTCTTACAGCAAGCGTGCGCACCTTCTGCCGCAGCAATTCCAGATGCAGATCGTCATCGTCATGCACAGCCGAAGATGGATCGTCGTCTTCGTGCAGCGTCATGCCAGAGAAATCGTCCTCTTCCGAAGGATCCTTTTCGCTCACAGCCGAACTGGTAGCTACCGATGCACTGCCTACCGACCGGATCTCACACTTGTCCAGCTCGCTCGATATGTCCGGCATCGTGCTGCTGTACGGGAAACGATCCTTGCATCCTGGTGGGGCGGGCTTCGTTGTGGTGGGCAAAATGTTGGCTAGCTCGGCGCCGACACCCGGTTCCCGGGGACCGGAGGGTGCGGCCTGGCTAAGATCACCGCGCTGTTCGTGAATCTCTTCACTAATCTTTTCCAGATTCCGGAGTGCCGTACTGTAGGCGCTCTTGGCCGCTTGGATTTGTTGCTCGAGCTGCTGTATGCGACCCTTCTGTGCTTCCAGCTGTTCCTGGCAGAGTTGCTTCTCGTCGAAGTAAGGGCGCGACTTTTGTATACTTCTTCGGTAGCGTTCCTCCAGTTGTTGTACCTGGAAAGAAAGGAAAAGAGATTTCGTTAATAACAGTGTAACTCAAGGTATTTCTAAGCTATGGGATTGATAATCAGCTTGCTTTAGAGATAAGAGAAGATGTATTAAATTGACAGAACTTACAAAATGTATTGCATTATACAACACAATGGATTTGTTCCTTTTGCAGAAGAAATATTTGGAAACTAACAGAGAGAATTCCACAATGGGTAGCCAACTACTCAAATCAAACACTTCACATCAAATACTGCATGGCAAATATTTTGCCACTCTAGAGTGAGATGTAAAAACGTAAGAAGACATCTACTACTATTAGTTGAGATCCCGTCCAGATACATGTGTATATGTATCTATGCAAGGGAATTCTACCACAAGCAGAATTCCTCGAGAAAAATCGCGAGATCACCAGAGCTCCAGAGCTATCCAAACAAAAAATAAAACTCAATAAAATAATGTTATACGTCGTGGATAACTTCAAGTAAATGACAAAACTTTTGAAACAGTCAAAACCTTTACTTTGATTTAAAATCCACATGGATAACAATATTCATAATCATTTAATAGAAATACATCAAATTGTAAATAAATAAAGAAGAATCTATAATAAAATCAATACCAATATCTTAAACTTTGCTTAACGATCGTCGATTGACAACATGGACAACAATAATGAGGTTAAATTACTCGCTAGGCTGTTCTATAGCCGAAGGAAATTTCTCGACTCAAAGTTCTGGTATAGGCCACAGAGAAATGAACTCTGTTCAATGCTGATAAGAACTTCTTAGCTTTATGAGCTCTATGAGTTGTACGAACAACTCACTACCGCCCACAAAACAACAATAAAATAGACATGTCATTAGAATGACACAGAAAGAAATAGCCCTTAAAGTCTTTTAAAATTACAAGGCTTACAAGGCCAGAGAAGCCATGTCTTGTAGTAGCACTGAAGGCTCCAGTCTAAAAGTCTAAGATACACGATTTAAGTGCAATAAGTGGACAGATTGTCGAAAGAACAGATCAGGCCTCTTATTCGCTACGAAGGCACAGCATGAAAACGTCAGTGCGAGATGCTGCCATCTCGTTAATATGACTCGTGAGCTTCGGAACCCCACGTGTACAAGGATGCGATAATGCTCGTTAATTCGGCCGTTGAGTACGCGAACATAGCGATGTGGCCTTCTTCTTTTAGAACTTTGGCGTAGCTCTAGAACATACGACTCGACAATCGTGTACTGGACTGCTGGATGGACACTTTTCTCGTTTTATTTATATGCCTCAGCCAGCTCCGATCCTGGCACTAGTAGACCTATGATCGGTATATGTCGTATGCTCAACACAGCCAGTAATCAGTGGCGGAACTTTTTGGAGGCCCCTTTCGGAATGGCAGTTGAGGCCTCCAACATTATGACTCTTTGATCCTTGATCATCTCTGCTGAATGACGAGGCCCCCCTGATCGGCGAAGTCCCTGGTGGCCGCCAACTCCGCCCATAGGTTAATCCGCCACTGCCGGTAATGCGTATGAATCAGACATCTCAGCAGCAGAATTAATCACACGGATCAGCGTCCTGTGTCCTAATGGCTCTAATCAAGGTGTGTAATATTTGAATGTTTGTAATCTCAAAAATTTCTGTATTATTGAAAATGACGAGTGGGCTATGCAGTAATTTTCATAATAAATTTGGGGTAATTTTCATAATAAATAAATAATTCACAAAATGACTTTCAGAGGAAGGCAGCAAGGTCGGGAATTATGTACCTGACGAGTAATTAGGTTTCATAAAAGCTTGGGAACAGTTTTTACACAACATCCATAAGCAGACACAATGATTACACATTGAGTTAATCTTCCTGGAGACATAATGATTCAAACGTAGAAGAAACAAAATTCAATAATAGCATCAAATCCCCGCCTATCTCAATGGACACAAACAGTGGTTTGTAATTGGAAAACAAGTCCCCCGAAAGGCCCTTTAAAATCTCATTACATAACTGTTGCTTTTTCCTTCGCGTAAAGACCTTCCCCCGTCCCGGTTACGTGTCAACCCGAGGAAGACAATTTGATTTTCACCGCTTACCACACGCACAAGGTCTTTTTCTTTTGCCTTTCCTGCCGGAACCGGCCGAGTGGCGCGCGTTTGTGTGATCGATCGTTCCGTCGTTCCGTCCACCCAAAAGTGATCCCACTCCAATGTTTGGTAACACATTCCGATAAATGCTACCGTTTCGACGGCCCAAAACAACAACACACGCCATTCAATTCCATTGTCATGCAGTGTGGCTATAGGAACACCATGATTTCTGAAACTTTTCTATTTTTTTACATTCATTTTCCAACAATATGAGCGCGTATTACGGAAGATGTGTTTTTTTTCTGCCACAATTTGCTTTAAGGTTTGAAGTTGTGCATGATTGCTTCGAAATGTGACGATGGTTTGTGTCGTCGTGCTCTCATCCACTTTGCCCAGATGCACAGCAAACGAGGACGCCCCGGGAGGTGTTCCGCGGGGAAGGTTTGTCTCCGTGCTCTCAACAGCGCACCAAAAAGAAGGAAGAAAGTACAGTAAGGTATTTTTTCCGGACCAATTACCAGTCTCCATCACAGTACTCCCGGAAGGAAACGGGGGCCTTCACACGATAGCGCACCAAACAGAGAAGAAAATTGGAGAAAAATAGACTATTTTCCGTTAGTAGTCAACAACAGCCAGCAAGTCATTTCGTGCTGCTTCTGGTTAACAGCAAAGGGAAATGTAGCATTATACATTTGCATGAAAATTAAACTCCCCCAGTAAAACGAGAGAAATGTACGCCAAATAGTGAAAATATTATAATTTTATCAATAAACACTTAAAAGAAAATGTGCGTTTCATAATTATTTCTTGCAGGCACATTCCATTTGTAGCAGTTTTAAATTTAGAAAATAATTATTTCAATTTGTAACGGTCACTGAATGCATCGCAAATGCAGCGAGATGGAACGCCATCTCGTTTCCTAAGCATAATTACTTCATCCGCCCGTACCATTGTGTTACTGGCTCGGAAGGGGTAGAAGGGATAGAGGCCGGCGATAGCTTCCGTGAACTAAGACGCATAAGTTACCATAGTTAGAACTGAATCGATTTGAATGTATTATAATGCCATCTATTTCAGTGCGAAAAGAAAGAAGGAAAAAAAACCGGTACGACGCATCAAACTAGCTCAAATGCGGGATGATGATGGTATAGTAGTAGCGGTGCTACGGTATTTAAAGTACACCAACCGTGACACACACTCGACCCTTCACACTGTCTCTCTATCTCCCGCCTTTGCCTGCCCTTTAGGTTGATGTAAATCGCGCCGCCAATCGACTGCAAACGGTTAACAGTAAAGACTCTGGCCATTTTTTTTACATTTGCATTGGGGAATTTTTAATTAGAAAAAAGACCTGGGCATCCCCATGCGGTACACATGTCGTTGTAACATTTCATATTTGATGAAAAATATACCAACTTGTTGCAAAATGCCGAGAAACTGCTAACAAAAGGTCGGCTAACTAATATATGGCTCATGTAAAACGAACCTGTCATAGCAATGTGACTGGTGTTGATAACGGACAGGTTATCGCGTTGCTCGGCGTGGCCCAAAAAAACCCGTTTTGTTTGAAACCATTTCACCTGCAAAATGTATTGCAAAATTTCACATTCAGCAACAGTTGGAACGATACCCTGCGGCGCGTACGAACAATGTAAAAAAAGTATAAAAAATGTCTGTATGTTATGTATATTATTCAAAGTTACTATATAACATTAAGCTGAAAGAATCACGTAAAAGAAAATTACGAACTAAATGCAGAAAATAAAACATTAAAGAATAACTGAAGGTGAAATCTTTTGTAAGGATGTCGCTCAATAATAATCAATGATCAAATAAAGTTTAATTTATAGTAATTAAAATATTTACAAACATTTAAAATTTTCAAATAAAAAATAAAAAGATAAGAAAATAGGAAGATAGTTTGATTTTTTACATTACAACCTAGAAATTTTGGTATAAATAGCTTCGATAAAACGACTATAAAACGATAATAACAATAACTATTATTATTGTATAATGTTATGATTTCTCTCTGTTTCGTAGTAAAACATAAACCAAGATACAAGCCCGTTAATGATGAATTACAATTTATGCTCAATTGTTTAAAAATTTCTATGTCTTGCACAGGTTTCGTCTGTTTATAGCATGAAAACATTACAGTGTTTTTCCCCGCACGCGTGTATGCGCTCAAAGACTTGCATTAATCCACCTCCACAGTGATTAAAGAGCCTATCGAACCACCAAAGTTCGTGCCCTTTCCATTTAAAACGTTGTTAAGACATCTCGGTACCACCCCGGAAGACTCCGGCCTAGCCGTGAGCTGTGGTGCTGTGGAAAGTGAACAAACGGAAAGTAGATATCGAAGCCAAACATGCAGCAGTATTTTAAGTTGGTGGGGTGATTTTAACGAAAATCACTTTCACTCTTGCGCACATTACACCGGAGCTTATCACCGGTACGGTGGTGGTTGTGGGCGAATCGCGAACCAATGGAATCTTAACAGATGCATGCGTCGAAAGGCAAAAGAAAGCAATCCAAAGGTGGTCGCGAGTGGTTTGGTAGACAACAGACGGTGGTGGCACATACACCTGAAACCGTTATGTGTCCCAAGCGTTGCAGCAATACGGACTGTGAAGCCATGCGAAAGACCGAACGCCGAACGTGTCCGTCCGACAGTACACTGCCAGCGCCAAATGTAAATGTCTATCATACGCATACGGCGTATCGATCTATTTCGATCTTTTTGGCGAAGATCTGACGCTATTGGCCGTGCCTTTCATACGTAAGGTGTAACGAAACACACATTATGCGCCTTTTTGCTGGCATGATACAGACACCGGTGGAAAGCAACGCTGGGTTTTGTTGCAAGCATGTTTTCCCCCTAGGTCGAAGCGTTCACGAAACACGAAACATCACCCGACCAAGACCAGACCACGTTTTGTGCGGCTCACGTGCACAACATGTGGTGAAGCCAATCGGACCGTACGGTATGCATTTGACGAAATTTGTGCACCCGATAGTGGCGAACCGAAGATTAACGACGAGGCCATGCATGGTGCAATGTTTTTGCTTTTCGTTGGAAGGTTTTTATTTTAGCAAAATACGAAACGAGGAACTATGCAATGGCCTTAAAAAATAAAGCATTATGTTCAAACACGTGACAGTGGAGAAAAAAGAGGACTCTTATGAGGAGTGTTAGAAGCTCAGATTATAGTGCGATATCTCCACGTGCAAGACTAAAATAAGCACGGTATTTAATTAATTAGAATACAACATTTCGTCAACATGCGTCATTTAGTGGATATGCCTCATGTACCAATTATGTATTGGCACTATTGTGAGTTTTAGTTTCATGTATGTAGAAAAACAAAATGAATTGAGATGAGTTTTTCTCCTTTCCAATTACAGTTGAGAACTATCTTGAAATGAAGGTTAGTGCGATTGGACTCCCTAATCCCAAAACGGAGCAGTCCGGATTTAATCTCACAATTTGGATCTTTTGGTTCCCGAATCCTCAGTATCTGGAGCTATCATGTTGACAACCCGGAATGGGGGATTAAAGCAAGAATTTAGATTTGGATCCCTCTGAATCCGGATGTGTCATGATTGTAATACGGGATTGGGATTTATGTCGGATTAATTAAATATTTTTGCGAGTTAGGACATTCTTGCATTCTTCCTATTTTTCAATGCCTCTACAACCTCTAGAGTGCTTGACCTACCACTTCTGGTGTCTATGACTTGAATTTACCATTCACAGAATAGTCAGCCCTTTTTTTAGATTTATTGATTTTAATACAAATGATTTTTTTTCAATTGACTTGTCAAACGTCTCTTGGAATTCGTTGGAAAACCTTCAAGGTGTACTTTAAAAAGAGATTTTTGAAAAGGTTTTGCTATACCCAGTCTATGAAGCATCTATGAAGATAAGCAAGACTTGTTCCAACCAAATTAAAATATCGGAATCGAATTCCTGGATAAGACTTTATGGTATCCCAACTCCACATATATGAATCCTTGCGACTTTTTTGTTCGATCCTGTATGAGTCCAACAGCTTGAACCAATACAAGAGTCTAATTCTCAAAATCTCGATCATTTTACCTTGTGGAACAACGCTTGGAAAAAAGCTGGAGCTGATGTAGAATTAAAAAGAGTACTAATTCCAATAATAATAATACCCCAATACTCCCCACTAAAGGGCCCTGGCGGAATGTACTTACTTTCTTTTCTGCCTCCTCGAACACCTTTGCCTTCTTCTGATGTTCAGCACCACTTTCAGCCTTTTGTTTCTCTGCATCCATAACCTAAAAGCACAAGCAAAATGGTTTAATAAGCAAACAGCGGACCGGTGAACCGACATCAGAACAGGGGCCCTTATTCATTACCACCAGCGAACTCTGCATGCTTTTGCTAAACGCTACGTTAAACTATTGCGACAATTTTCGGCTCTATTTAAGTCTAAACCTGAGTCTGAGTGAGACGAGCACTGCGCCCAATTGCACTGGACATACACAATTAAAATTGGTCTTTGTCCGGTATGCTGCGGTTGCTTAGTGATTGTTTAAAATTCGCCACACGTCCTCTGAGGCCGAAACGCCTAACAAATATGTCTACCGATCAAACACGACAGGCACGTCTCGATGGCAAATTGTTTTTCATTTAAACCGAACCACCGAACCGCTTGACGGAGTGCCGCGCGTATGTTTCAAACAAGGAAAGAAATTCCAGCCATCTAAATGGAATTGTTTTATTGAGCACAGTACGTTGGATGGTTTTAGTTGCGAGACGTTTAACTTTTGTTCGCAAGCGTTTTACACCTCAAAGAAACACCGTTTAACACCACTGCCAGTGAGAGGAGTTTGGTTTATTACACAAGGTCAAACTGAACAGCGAAACCGGCAAAAAAAACCTTATGACGGGTGGATCTTGCACAGACTATAAAAATGAAACTAAGTGAGGAGAAGACTCGATCGCTACATCATATTTCTCTCTAAGGTCAATCTGAAGTAAGATTTACCACCTACAAGTCTACATTCGTGAAGTTCAAATAAATACAGTATGTTGACAGCGACATTTGGGAAGATTCGAAAAGCATCCCCAAGAGCTTAGAGCATGGTTTTCGCTACGTACCTTAATCGTAGCGTGGTTGAGCATCTCCTGCCAGGCATTATCAAACTGCCATTCGTGCGAGTTGCTCATGAAGCGCTGTTCTGCCAACGCCACCGTCTCCTTGGCGGCCGCATGGATCTCGTTCGCACGCTGATACTTTAACGTTGCCGCCTGACATTCCAGCTGCGCTACCTTCGCCTTCTCGAGCGCTTCATAGTATGGGCGGGCTTTCTCGATGCAGCTGCCGAGCTTTTTCGACGACAGCTTCAACCGGCGGGTCGATTCGTTCATCAGTATCCGAAACGTGGAGTTGGCTTCCTGTGGGCGAGAGAAAGAACGACAGCAGGCAGCGAATTAGCATACTGGTGAAAGTAATCATGTAGAGCCACGGGCACGATCAGTGCTGGGATTGGCAGAGCAGATTTAGGCAGGATAAAACGATAATTAAATTTCAAATTTCGTTCGCTGTTATCTACACTGTGATTCAGTATCGTTGTGTTGAAAGCTCATGTACGTGGGTAGTCGAAAAAATTAAACAATATCCAGAAGCAGAGCATGAATATCAAAATGTTATTAAATTAAATTTTGTAAGAAATTAACAGGGTAAATTGCTTTAAAAAGTTGGATATGCTAAACACATGCTAAAAAAACACCTATCTTCGAAAAACAACACGCCCTTTTCGAAAAGCTTAACCCATTTTTCTCCAGGAAACAACGAGTGTACGCCCTACGGCATTTGCACCTTTGCCATTCTATGATTTACACCGAGGAAATGCACCAACGCCCTTCACACAACGGACTTCTTTTGCAACAAATGCTAACCCATGCCTTCGGTAACTATTTCCGGTCTTTATTTTTTCCCCCTAACTAAGGTACCATGACGCGAGTCATGCTTCACCGAACGGATATGCCGGTAGTACAACTAAAACATAATGCTTCAATTAAGTATAGTCATTTGTTGGGAACCTCACTTCACAGTTATGCAGTGTTGGGGAGATAAACTAAAAGAAAGCAAACGTCACACTTGCCAGGAGTTGGGTTTATCTTTTGCGGATGCAAACAAACTGATGTGTGTTAAACAATGGAAACGACACTTTAATCTACGGCTGGGAGAAGATGTAGCTTAAAACATAACCGGAATACCCATTGGAGAGTACAGTAGCCGTAAGAAAACACGTTGAGACTCTGCTAGACGCTGTTGGTTTAGTGGACTTAGCTTACACTTACAGGATCGGTATCAAATCTTATCTGGTCCGTTCCTGTTTCAGGGAATTATCAAGTCCAGGTAGTCAAACATGACAGACCAGATCCTTTTGAGATTGTATTGCCACTTCAACTACTGAAATATAACTAGATCAAGTTACGTTTTATATGCGGCGAGAGTTACAAATCATCAACTACAAAGACGACAGGCGATGAAATAGGATGAGGAGTGAAAGTAATACGTTCTTAGAAACTCAAGGCCGAGTATACGAGAAGGAGGTAAGATATCAGAGTACAGCATCCATATATCCAGCAAGAACCTGGAAAGTCCTTTCAGAAGACACCATAGATCCTGTCCATCGATCTCTCACTTAGCGGATGACCAAATCACCGAAACAAATTCTTAAATTAAACGAATCCAACAGCAGTTCTGCAGAGGTTTTAGACCGAAATGTTCTCCGTTCCGACGGTTGAAAACCTATGCAGCTGCGTTCACGTCAACTTTGAGTTTACACCTTTACAAATACTCAACAAGTGTCATGCCGGGTACGGTTGTTATCTAATGTCTGGGTAAACGTTGGGTCATTTTGATTGGAAGCACAAATAGCTTCTTCTACTGCTCGAGGTGAGTCCAAATATTGCGAAACATTCCGAGACAGATAGTCTAGTTCTTGTTAAACAGAAATTTAAAAAAGGTTCTTACTTTGCCAGATAAAATCGTAAACTCTTTAGGATGTCTGTATGAATTTCTTAAAAGCTCATGTTTTAAATTTTAGAAAAGTTGCTTAGAACTTGGCCAACTAAACGTATTAGAAGACAGTACATGTAATATTTCCACCGTGTGAAAGATCAGCATCGATACCACTACGCCAACTTGCACTTCGATAATTAATACATAATAATGCTGACGGGTGAAAAGCGTTTCAGTTCTTTCTAGTCTTTAATTCAGATTTGCAAGATTTTTTAAGATCACCACAACACAGTGAAGAGTACATATCCCACTTTTTTGTGATATTCCTGAACGATTAAACAAAAACTTCCCCACAACATGCATTCACTACAGTTAAATATCAAAGGCAATTACGTCATGGGTTTTCTGTTGGGGATTCACAAAATGGAATGTCTTATATCTTCGTTTAAAAACAAAGGTTTTCTTGGATTGAGTTTTTTATTACATAATTTATTTTACACTCGGTTCTCGAAAAGAATAAGTGACTTATGATTATTGAATGTATTATACTGAGGCAACAGAGCAAAGGGCGGTCATTAAAAACATAATTTCATATTGTACAACAACCTACAAAACTTGAGACATATCATAATCAAACAATTCTCATATTTAATCAATGAAACCAAATTTTGAAGGTTGCTTCCATAAATGCTATTCCACAAGAAATGTACAGCATTGCGACACGCAACAATAGCCGATTGTCGCCTCATTCATTGACCGCTTCTTCGACCGTGGAAATGGTGGATATGCAAGCAAAGGCAAGAAAGGACAAACGGATATTTCGATCGATTTCCATTATCCTACCCGAAGATGGATATAAATATCATACGTAACATCGGACGATGGTGCTTTGTCCCACGAGACGTGTATCACCTGGTTATGGAAAAACCCGCCCAACTTGTCAGTGTCCTTCCTAACATATTATTGAATCATTCTTCAGTGAGTGGGCTTATGTAATTTGCGGGGGACTATAGCAGAGAGCAAAAAAAAAATAACAAGGATATTTTTCCTCTGTAAGGTAAGACAGAATAAAACGAATAAAATGCACCTGATTCATGCAATTATTCAAGCGGATGCCACATCCGATGCATTAAGGAAATTTAATCAATTCCAGTATACTCGATTTCCCACGAGTTGCGTTATGTAAAAAAAGAAGCCTTTCTGCTCGAATGGTATAAAATATTCATACAAAG
>KI423652.1:7523-26304 GCA_000473375.1 Anopheles culicifacies | reverse complement strand
GAGAGTGGTAAACGAGCGACAGAATGAGAGTCAATATCCAAGACGACAGCTAATTCGTTAAACAAAGCTACACGCGGGAACAAAAAACAAATACACACGCACCCAACACACCACCGCCATTGAACGGCATCATTGAGGACGTTAAGTTTTTGGACGAGTGAAATGAGCATACCCACTGTTTCGCAACAACCATGTTGCAATTTCGATGTCAACTCCACGCGGCCACTCGGGTCTTCTTCACTTCCTTCTTTCTGTTTCCGTTGAACAAACGGCATTTGAGTGTTTAGCCTTGGGGGGAAAAAAAGAAAAATGTTCCACCACATTGTTTCGGGTTGTTGCGTAGCAATGTTCAATTTATAAGCTATAAGAGGTCGCCATCACATCACTTTGCGTGCTAGGTTGTCATCCAGTAGTTTAACTTAATAATTCAAACAAGTCAATTAAGGTGAAACGTCACGCCCCATCATCATTGGAGGTCGGTTTATCGTCAAATCATTAGGTAGAGATTAGTGGAAGTGGAAAACAAGCTTTGACTAGCTGAGGATTACAATGGAAAGCAATAAGTTATTTGTAATAAGCCTATGACTGTAACATTAAATCTCATGAAAACATATCGAACACTATATGTTTAATATTTGAATGCCTTCTTTTCATTAAAGTGACCGAAAGTATCTCACGATTATGTTACACGATTTATTCTTTAGTCACCAAGTAACGACGACGTACGATAACACTGCATGATTTAATATTGCATACCTTTAGGCGCTACAAACCTAGCTGCCTAGAGATTTTAACAAGTGTAAGGAAGTGATGCAAGAAGGGAAATTGATTTTCCTCCTTTAGATACATTATGAAAATGTACGAAAATTAAATTTTGAACTGTTCCAAGTTTTTTCTTTACTTTAATATTAATTTGAAACGGAAAAGCTGAATATTCCCTGACGAATCCTATTTTCTTCTCCGCATTCGATGCCACAAACAGTCAAACGTAAATGCATTGTAGTCGATTTCCAAACCTGGTGTTAGCCTGGTGGTCTTGCACTAAACTGGCGGACGAATGTAAACACTTGACCGAGCGAGCCGAGGTGCCCGATTTTGTTGTTCAATGTTGCCTGTGGTGAACCATAGAATGTGATTAATGTTTCATATTACAAATGGTGACGCAATGTTTGACATTTATTGACTCGTTATTTCTTATGCTCGTTATGCCTTGAGCGAAATGCGTAGGAACAGATTGCCACTATTTGCATAAAAAAATAGACGTCAATAGAAATAGACTCTCCATTGCCCAGCAAGTTTATCAATGACGATAGAATGGATGTTGGTTGAATGTTGAACATTTTCTCTTAGCATAGAATCAAGAAATTAAATAAAACGATTGTTACGATGCAATCCCCTCGAAGAACTACGTAATAATCTCGCCATTGTTCATTCGTTAACTTCCTTCATGGTCGACTTTCACTAGACCACCAGCTTCCAGCTATAAATAAAGCAAAATTTTAATTTTGCACTTCCGAGTGAAGGTGAATGTAAACGAATACCCGTTTTGCAATGCATATTTATCTGACTGCTAATTTGCCCCGTATCTATCAATGTCAGCTAGTTCTGAGAAAAACCATGAACCAGTCTTTTGATGGCAGTTTGTGCTTGTACCTTGAAAGTTTACGCTTCGAGCGACATCAGTCCATTCTGCTGCCGCTACCACCACTAGAAGCTAGCTCATCGTAGCTTTTGTTGTCGCATAAACGTTATAACTTTAGTACGCAAACAATAAGCTTCCGTTTGCAGTATCCGTCGTATCGCGATAGAAGTGAATGGAAGCATCATTTATAAAGGTCCCCAGTACATTCATTCATTGATTGTTGTTTTGCAGAAATGGTATGAAGGCTTCTGTTCTTCTTCTCTGGCTCTACAACCTCGAGAGGTCTTGGCCTGCCATTTCTGGCTTCCGTGACTTGAGTGTATCCGCAACAGGATAGTCAGTCCTGCGTACGAGGGAACGGCCCGAATGGGTATGAAGGCTATGAAGATCAATAATGGAAGGATTGGTTAACGTTGTTTGTTTTGATGTGAAGTTTCTTTTCAAGAATTGGAAAACCATGCCTTTCCTCTTACTTTATTAACATAGTTTAATTGCTTAGTAACGAGCTGGCCTTGTTTCTTTTGAAAAAAGCTTCATAACTAGCTGAACAAATCAGGTAGGTGATTGTATGAAATGTGTATTGAACGATAAAATCGACAGATTAGTGAATAGTTATGTAAGCTGCTATTATTCTTATATTTTTTTATGTTTTAGTTGAGTATTTAGAGAACAAAACGGTTCACTTCTGAAAAAATAAATAATAAATTCTTTTCAAAACTAACCATCCGGCAATCTTAAACGATGTTCCTATGGCTGATCATACTTTTCAGGACATTTTTCACTTCAGGAAAAAACTTAAATGAAAGCAATAACGTAAACGCGTAAAACAGTCTCCATCTTTCTTCACACACTTCTGTTAAACAAAGAAAAAGAATATGAATAACGTCGACTTCACTCAGTCCCTAAAAGCATCAGTCTCGAAAATTTGGTACAGCAATAGGCGTCGTCCATTAATTACGTAACGCTTGTAGAGGAGGAGGGGGTTCTTTCTAGCGTTCTAGCGTTTGTTACAGAGAGGGGAGCGGGGGTCCACTTTTTGTTACGTAATATGCCATCAACCTGGGTGATTCATAGCTTTTTCTCCATTCTCACGGGACGATGTTGAGTTCGAACATATTGTTGAACATTCTCAGCAATCGTTTCTTGCCCCCGTCTGGAAGGTTTTGAAGCAATTTGCTACTAACCTGGTCCAAACCTGGAGAAGAATTTTTGCAAGAAAGAGGAGTCCAACATTGGGTCACTACCAGTCGGGACTTGCATATAATTTTGCGCTGGAACGAAATCTCGGCAAAGCTTGTGGGCAAATTAATTGAACCACTCGTCAGAAAAGCTTTCGTTCTCGTTGATGCTGTTGCTGCTTAGCATCTTCCGGAATGCTTTATACTTGCTGCTTGGATTTTTTGTATTTGTTGTGGAAAAAAATAAAATAGGGGGGGGGGGGGGGATTTGTGATGCGTTACGTAATATTTGAGGGTGGTCTTTCCCAACGTTAAGTTTTGTTACGATAAGGGGGGAAGGGGGTCAAAAAATGCCAATTTTAGCGATACTTAATAAATGGACGGCCCCTTATCTAAAAAAAAAACGTGTGAGTACACCTGACAGCATGCAATTTTTTAAAGAACCAACTTGAATGCTGTGAATGTAAAGTTTTTTTTGCAATGATTAAAAACATAACAATTCAAACCGTAACGGGAACAAAACTTTATATTATCATCTAATAATATCTCTATTTATTATTCAGCAATATGTTAAACTGATACTGTATGAAATTGACATCATGAAAGTTTGAAGATATTATACCAACATAATAAACCTTTCCGTATAATAAACCACATCACTGCGTTTGCTTTTCTTCCAGAAACCATGCAAGCAACGGATATCACGGCATTTCACACTGCCTACAACTACACACTGAACCAGTCGGACGTGAGGATTGTGCTGGAAGATGGTAGGAAAGCAAGCATAAGTCGTGCATATGTAAATGCACCTGAAAACTGAAACCTGCATCTTTGCCCAACAATTGTTGTAACGTTATGGTTTTTGTGTTTTGCTTTCCACTGATACAGAAAACCTCTACCAAGTGCCCATCGGACTGCTGGTGCTGTTGTCCATCTTTTACGGCACCATCAGCATCCTGGCAGTGATAGGCAACTCGCTGGTGATTTGGATCGTCATCACCACCAAGCAGATGCAAACGATCACCAACATGTTTATCGCCAACCTGGCCCTGGCGGACGTTACGATCGGTGTGTTCGCTATCCCATTCCAGTTCCAGGCGGCCCTGCTGCAGCGCTGGAACCTGCCCGATTTTATGTGCCCGTTCTGTCCATTCGTGCAGCTGATCAGTGTTAACGTGTCCGTCTTCACGCTCACCGCCATTGCCGTCGATAGACATCGGGCCATCATCAATCCTCTCAGGTAAGGTCTCCCCGGCCGCCTGGGAGCGTTTCTGAATGTTTTATGTATGTTTCCCTTCCTGACAGAGCGCGTACGTCGAAAAACATCTCCAAGTTCGTCATCAGCACCATCTGGATGCTATCGTTTGCATTGGCCGCACCGATTCTGTTCGCACTTCGAGTACGTCCAGTATCCTACATTGCCCTGGGTACGTTACCACTACCACCTTAACCACTACCAAAGGTACGGTACGTTTACTAAGAAGCTTCCGTTTCTTTCACCCAGGTGGAATGAACGAAACGTACACAAACATTACCGTGCCATTCTGCAGGGTGGAAAACTTTGAGCATGGAGAAATTCAGCTGTATCGCTACGTGCTCGTGCTGGTGCAATACTTCATTCCGCTGTTCGTCATCAGCTTCGTTTACATACAGATGGCCCTTCGATTGTGGGGCTCCAAGACACCGGGAAATGCGCAAGACTCCCGAGACATTACCATGCTGAAAAACAAGAAAAAAGTAAGTGGTTTGTTTGGGTTAGTTTCGGGTGGGGATGCATGTAGGCGCATTCGCAATCCGAACGCTTCTCATCTTTAATGCAACGGAGGAGGTGGCCTGCTGTCCTTTGTGATGGTGTTTACAACTGCAACGTTTTCCACCGGCAGGTTATTAAAATGCTGATCATCGTGGTGGCACTGTTTGGCGTTTGCTGGTTTCCCCTGCAGCTTTACAACATCCTACACGTGACGGTACCGGAAATCAATGAGTAAGTGGAGTGTGATTTGAATAAATGCAAACGATTAGGGTTAAAAATACTTTTAGAACACGAACCATAGCGCTATCCATCGCAGGCAAAAGAACGTAACGCAATTTGAATGAATGATAACAACGCAAAACGAACGGCACCATTAGCAAACAACAAATTGCATACCTCTGGGCGCAAATGTGTCACCCGACAGCCGCGTAACACTTCACTGAGGAAAATCATTTTGCAAAAAATACTCTTTTTAATTTGATTATTGATTTGGATATTCAACGCAAAAGCTTATTTATTCACGGTTCATACTTCAATCATGCACAAAAATTTCGAATTCAAATGGCACAATGTTATTGAACGTGCGTGGAATAATATGTGGCATGCAATTTGAATTTCCATTACAAACGTGTTAGTAAGTAAATCTCAACAAACAATTCCGAGATTCATTACAACGCATTGTACCGAGCACACGATAATGAGCTTTCAGAACGTTTGCTAAATTTCGATTATCTTTTGCAGATATCGCTTTATCAACATCATTTGGTTTGTCTGTGATTGGCTGGCCATGAGTAACAGCTGTTACAATCCCTTTATCTACGGCATTTATAACGTAAGTACATTGTTGCATTTTTCGCTCGGATGGCATATAAAGCGATATGAAATGGTAGTGCTTTGTTCTTTATCTAACATATTTGAATGAATTTCTTTCCTCTTTGATGATTCTTTATGATAAAACAAAACAACTTCTTTTTGCCGACCGCCGTCACTCGGACAGGAAAAGTTTAAGCGAGAATTTCGCAAACGTTATCCATTCAAGCGTGATCAAACTTACAACCACACCCATGAGTCGGATAAAACGTCATCGATTTTTACGCGCGTCAGTTCTATCCGCTCCAGCTACGCTACATCGTCCATACGCAACAAGTTGAGTACTAACCGCTATTCCGCATCGAAGCAGCTGCAGGCACAGTTTAAATTTCCACCACCCAATCACCATTTCCAACATCCTTCTTCAACCCACAACAACAGTGCCCATCTGCACGAGCTCACGTTTGCGACAAAGAAAAGCCCCCTGAACTTTGACGGCACTGCGACAACCACCTTCGCCCAGAACCGACCGATCAGCTGGGACCACAAGAGGGAACACGACAAACTGATTGGCTGCACCGTAGATCCAAACCAGCGGCCTGCTGGAGCGAGTTCCAGTTTGGCAGCCGTTGACGATCACCAGCTGCGCGCGAAGGAACCGATCTGTTTAACGTTTAACCGTCCGGAATCGTGCGTTGATATTGTGCCGGCACGAACGGCCAGCCAGCGGAATGGTGCGTCCCGGGAATCGACCCTGACCACCAATTATATCGAGCAGATGGCACTGAAACATCCGCATCCGGACAGTGGCGGTGAGAGTGGAGACAGTGAACCGAAACCGGGAAAACGAATCGGCCATGAAGGTGATTCTGGAGGTCATTTGTACTGTAACGATTTAGACGAGCTTGGACCATACTTTGACTAAGGTTCGAATGCAAGCTCCCCGACGTTTAATGGCCGATGAGCCTTATCGCAAACGTCATCCTACACTGGTGGGACTGTAATGTGAATACTTTTTCTTCTTTCTATTAAGTACAAAACGAGCAATGTGTAATAACTGTGAGCTGTTTGCATTTAATGAGTTTAAATAAAGGTAAGATTATAAATTAAGCACATCGTTGTCTTGTGGTTTCATTCGACTTTCCTCTATTTCGTTGCCCTACCTGATAACCTGATAACACCTTTCATTAAGAGGACTTTGATATCATGATTAAATTACCGAGAAAAACTCTATTACTTTACAAACTTGAATGTTTAATTAATTAAATTATGTGAAGCAAACAAGTAATGATCATTCAGGAAGGCAAGTTATAAGGAAACACCTTTTCACATTCCATAAAATACTCAGAAAGGCACCAGTTTGAGACAACTTGTGCAGCACATAAAATGTATATACATACATTGTTTGACATCTTTGGTGTAACTAGCTCCTACCTACTTTCTCCTGTAATGCTTGCTCGTCAGAATTGCTTTGATACTCCATCTGGGTTTCGTCTGAATCGGACCTGATCGGACAACATCTTTCGAGCCATTTCTTACTTACTCCGGGGATGCCCGGTAGGTGCATTCATCCGTAATCGGGACAGGCGAGAAGGAAGGCATTCAGTTATTCCGTTATCAGGCCTGGGAATGGCATTTATTGAACCATGTTTGACCACATAAAGACATTCTATGAAATGTATGTTACATGTGTTCCGTTTTGCATACTTTCCGGCGTATAACGCACAGTGCCGTAATAATTTACTTGAGTGGGAGCCATCTCGAGCATTATCTCAAATTCAAGCAAGTTTTGATGATTTTATTGCTTTTTTCTTCATTCCCTTGCTTTTGTTTGGCGTATCGAAAGTTTTAATTGAAAGCGAAGAGCAAAAACAGAAGAGGGTTTGAAACCTTATTAACGTTTCAATTGATTTGATAACTTTTGCACAACCATTGATTTAATTTCTTTACTGCCATGAATGTGTGCTTTAAAAACTTGAATTCATGTCCAATATTTTCGCAGCGTACGACGCACAATGTTGGCTTCTGTGAAGAAGTTTAAGACACCTAAGAATGCTCAAAGTTGCAATATCAAGGTGAACATTATTTATTAGTTTCTCACTTTAACAAGTTCAGAACTTTAAATGTTTTGGCTCATTGTACATGTCTTTAATGTAAAAAATTCGTCATGCTTTCTCACTCTGTCTAACGCACGATCAAATCTACTAAAGTGCCTAGAGGAACGACTAGTTTGCTCATTGGGACTTACAGTTTAAAAAAAAACAGCAATTTTGCATACCTTTAGGCGTACACTAAACAAATAACCGGTTATTATTGAGTTATAATAAATAATTGTAATTTCTATTTTAAAATATAAAAATGGATGATTTTATAAACATTTTTCATTGACGAAGCAGCGCATTTTCTAAAACTCACATACCGAGTGAACCATAAAACAAGAGGAAAGGAAAAGAAGCATAAAATAAAAGGAAAAGTCATGCAATCAAAATTATTCAACCATTCGATCGCTTACATTTTTTTTATGTTTTAACGATGAGTTCGTCGTACCGACACACTACCCGTAATGTTTCGAAGGATAATCGAATGTTTGGTAAATCATATAACAAGGTTTGGTTTATTGCATCAAGCACTAATCATGCTGTACGGGACGAAACGAAGCGTATGATTGCATGAACCCTTTTCATTTATTGGGCGAACGATTGGCTTGCCGAATCGAGTCAATTGGCGACCGAAATCCCTTCCCATCATCTATCATTTCGAGAGCATTTTTCTATTTCATTACGCATCACAGGAATATATATCATCCCTTACAAAATACTGTTATTGCCAATCGGAAAATTCTAGAAATTTCCGTGTCGATTTTGAAAATCCATAAGGTACCAGGAAAAATCTCATGTAGTGTAAGTCAACGTTGAAGCTTTACTCTATGCGGATCGTATATTTGATGTGATATTTATTTTTCTATTTGTTGTTTTTTTTTGTTTTAAAAAATGTTATCATTTATTTAATCAAACACAGAGTATTTATAGCAGATGTGTCTGAAATAAGAAAATTTAAATTAGTTTTTTTTCATATTTGTACGACATTTTTATTCAATATTATTAATACATTCTGAGTGACTTTACAAATACCGTACAATGTAAAGTTCTTTATTGAAATTATGTTTTTTTTTTTTGTAAAAACATAAGCTTTTCGTTAAACTCACCTACCGATCTTGAACACATTTCACTCGTCCGTGTTTGTTCATCAGCAAAACGACAGATTCGCCCCAATACATGTACCACGTGTTTGGAATCTTTACGAGATCAAAATCGAAAATAAATTTCGTACCACGTACAGCCGGTGGCCCAGCTTTAAGCAGACGTAGACCCATATCAGCTTGTGGAACAGTTGACTCAGAAATTGTATCCTGTCGGGTGACAGTTCAGCGGCGGGTATGGACAAACCGGAGTGCAAAGAAAACGTGGCGTGGAAATAAAGATATTTATTACGGTACGAAAGAGGATCAATTCCAAACGGCTACTCGCAACAATCAGACTTACCTTCGATGCCATGATGTGCTTTTCACCCTTGATGGTCGATCCTTCAGCTGGGGCTCGGCAAGGAAGTAGCGCCGTATGCCGGGAATGTACGACTGAAAGTACTCATCCCAGTCGACGGTGGACAAATCGAATTCGAGCATCGATGCCTCGGTGGGCGTAAGTAGCGTCCGCAAACGGACCACGTTTTCGTTTGCAATGTGCCACTCTCGCAGTCCGAAGTATGCCATCGTTTCCAGGAATCGGTTCGTCTTCGCAACCATTCGCCGATAGCTGGATGGAAGATTGAGAATATGAAGCAGGACGTAATTGTTTGCTAAAGAATACAGCGGCTGTAGTGTACGGTTGCCAGATTTCAAAATACAACACGGAGCACGAGCGACTGGCGACGCGATGTACTATACTTACAGGGGACGTTTGCCTTGAAGTTGGCGCACGAAATCAAGCAGCCAGGCCGGAACTGTATGGCAGCAGAGGGAAAGGACTCGAAACAGTGTCCTGCTTGATACAATCGTGTACGCATGATGCCTAGAGATGGGATGGGACCGGAAGGAAATAAGAAAAATACAAACAGCGAAGAAGCGGTGCGTGTTATAGGACGTGTCCATCAAGCCGGACTAACGAGTGGGCGTTTCAATGCACAAAGTACACACAAGAAATCGTCTATTTCCGTATTTTGTTAGACAATTTTTTCCCAGAATTTTGCCACCATGAACAATGCGATCCGCGTCCTGAGGCACCAAACAAATGTTTCATTCATAGGACCCCCCCGGAAGCCAAGCATAAGGATTGTAAGAAAATCCTGTTTATCATTCGGCGCACAATTATTTCGATAACACGATTAAGCGAACAGGTGCTAAAACATTGTCGGCATCAGACCGTTACCTGTTGCGTCCGTTGTTTCGTTTCGTGGTGAGGAAACAATATTGTACAGGAAAGTTCTACTATGAATTGCTATTATTTGTAAGCCAGTGGCAATCATGCTTTAATACCGAAAATGATTAAAACCAATTAGCAAGACAAATGAGCGTAACCGAGATTTCCGGACGATGTTCCACAGAGTTTCCGAGTTGAACTGAAAACGGTGCAATAGTTTCTTGGCTCATTTCGTGCTGAACTTGAAACTATTAAGCTAGACATGGAATGCTTGACACCTTCTGGATCTTGTTCTAAATTAAATTGATTCCGTGTAAAGCTTGTTCATCTGATATGTCTTAAATATAGGAACGCTCTATACAAGAGTGAGTTGAGAAGATTTTTGTAGCTGATGATTCAATTTCATTTTTTAAAAGCTCGTTAAAGCTGGACCAATTCAAGATTCATATCAATGTACATAGAAATGAGGGTTTGGTTTAGTTTAGAGGGATAGTTTCAACTCAGTTTAAGGAGTTTTTATGAATCTCACTCTCTGTGCCCAATAATGACTCACTCCTTTTGGTTTCAACTCACTCTCTGTGCCCACTAGTGGGCATTCACTCTTTTTGGTTTAAACATACATACAACAGAGTAAGAATGAGTAAGTGTCTAGTATATTCTTTGGGTTGTAAAAGACCCCTTTGTGTTAATGTTTTATTAAATTCGCATCACATTTGTGTAAGCTTATTAAATCGAATTTAAATACCTCATTTTCTGATATCAAGTATTTAAATTTAAATACCTAGATATCAAGTATTTTGGGGTATTGCGGTATGTTCTACCGCTTTGCGATATCATGATAAATGAACTGTTGAACTGTTTTCAATTCATTATTTATCAAATTTGTAAAATTAATTATAGAAATACACCATTTGATGCAATAGCATGATTTAAATGCAAAAATTATAACACAACACTGAGTGAGTAAGAGTGAGTTGAAACACGAAGGAAGAATTAAAGGATTGGTTTACTATAATTGTTTTCATGAATATATCAAGACTGAGTCCAATAATCTTATCGTTATAAACACTCCTTTGCTCCGATTCATCTGTTTGAAAAGTGTGATTATTCCCATCTCTAGCAGCAGTAACGGATCAAGCTCTTTTGAGGCCCCTAGCGGAATGGCAGTGGAGGCCTCCAACATTACGACTTCTTGGTCCTTGATCAAAAGGTGGGAGAGTCTCCGCTGAACGACGAGGCTTTCGTAACCAGCGAGGCCCCTTGCGGCCGCCAACTCCGCCCTTAGGTTAATCCACCACTGTCTAGTAGGTACCATCCCCGTATACCCACATATTTTTCAGTTGAAACACACATTCATGTGAGTCTCTAACAAACTCCATATTCATGTGAGTTTCATTTCACAGTCCTATATATAATTGATATTTGCAATCTTTCTTCTGTTCTGTTAGACATGAGACGGTCTATGTTGTGGGTCAGGATTCGAGACGAACGATTCGATTTGATCCTAACAAAAAAGCTCTGATACTTTGCTGGATCGATCCATTCCGACTTTTTCTCCAAGCGTTACAGGTTCACGGTACCGATACTTTGACAGGTTCGATGCGTTGTTTTCGGTTCGGTTTAAGTCGATTTCATTATACCAAAACTTTATGGACTTGATTCTTTGTTTTCGGTTGGGTTTAAGCCGGCTTCAAAGTTCTTTTCTTTTTGACGGTTATAAACGTTGCTTTAATTGGATTCAAGCCATCGTAAGTGTTGTTACTTTGTGACGGTTCGATCGGAACGGTTCACACAGGTACGTTTAAGTGTTTATATTTGTATTTTTCTCTTCAACAAGTGTGTAACAAATGGGTATATGTTACCATTATTCGTAGTTCAAAAGCGGTTGGAGTACTTAAATTGAATAAAAAAATATATTCCTTTAATTATTGGATTTTAATTAAAAAAAAAACTGTACATATGACTTGGTGGTTCGTAACCGTCAAATATCTTATTTCTAAAATTCTCCAATGGAAGGAAAAATAAACTCGCTCTTTCGTATCCCAGGTTCACAATTAGATTCTTAAATATAATCGCTTTCTGATCCGACCGTATTGTGCAAAACTTTTCCATCACTAGTTTGGATGCTGTTGAACGACACGGCATTTACTACGTTGTGGTATGAACCTCCACTGCTTTCAAATACAAGTGAGCTTAAGTAAATACGTCTTGAATGGCACTGATTCTTCGAGAGGCGTTGCACTGTCTTTACTGATTACAACAGGATACTTAGTACTTGAATTCGAAACCCCTGTCAACTGGTAGTGGAATTACAAAACTAACAAATAAGTCCTTACAAATGACTCTGCTTAACTTCCTTTATCTCTGATCTTTGGTACGGTTTAGTTGTTAATGGGAGTCTGCAAAATCTGGCGTGCATGTGGTTGTTAAAATCATAGGTTTCAAGTTTGCTTTACTTTGAAAGAAAATCAATTTCAACTTTGTACCACGGACTTACAATGTTAGGATTTAAAAGCAGTAATGGGAATCTCTATTTTCTCTGTCTATAATTGTCTGTTACACCTATCAAACAAGTACGGCAATATAATTAAAGTTTTTCGATGTATTTACCAAGCTGTTGAAACATCTCACCAATAAATATCACAAACTTCAGTCGTATTTTGTAAATTCCAAGCGTTATTTGAATGTATAATCTGCAAAGACTCTGCATCCGTTTTCCATACCACCGTTCTCTTCTGACAAAGAAAGCATGGAATCATCTCAAAATCTCGAGAGCTTTACTCATGAGCGGTTCACTGATAGACAATAATATCACAACTTTTCTATTTTGAAACAATCTCAGCTTTATACATACACGAGCTATTAAAGGCTATGCTTCTTAAGTATCGGGTCAAGTATTTGCAGAAGATTGCTGCGCCGGTGTTCATACGACAGGACCGTAGCTCGAATTCCAAGTGTACTTATACAAATATGTCTATCCTGTCGGGGGTAAATTCATGTCGCTGAAGGCAGAAATTGCAAGCGAATTCCATTGGAAAAGAAATACAAACAGGAAAGATGCACTGCAATGTGCATTCCAAAGAGCTACAATGTACTTTTTCAACGACGGAATTGAAAAGTAGAAAAAGAATAAAACAATAAAATAAAATGCCAGAAAATCTGATACATTTTGGTAAGTTTATGGCTCACCCGAATAAGTATTAATACATATAAAAAATATACAAATAAATAAAAACATGTTGTCTTTTTCAAACACGCGAACGTTCAAGCAGACAGTCAAATAAAGCCCAAGGAATCTTTCATATTTCATGCCATCTGCCATGGTCACTATGGCATTTATCTTACTTTGTTTGCACGAAGGCAATTTTAGATACATTTGATTATGCATTATGATTATTAAAATGTTGGAGTCTGTGGTTTTGGTTATGTTTTGTTTTGTGCTGACTATTGCTTGAAGTGCTAGTAGACCATTATCCAAATGCTTCCAGTTGCTGCCTCCAGCTACTAAACAAGGAATTATTGCGGATATTGTACAAAATTATTTGATCTCGTATAGTTGCAACGATATGTTGGTTAATTTTTTCAGAGCAGGTGTAAACAGTGTTTTCTAGCTAGCACGAACAAAAGTAAACTAATAATGAAATAGAACATGCACAGTAAACGCATTTCACAAAAAGTAACCAATCAGGCTAATGGAGAACTGTGCTATGAAATAGTACGTCAAATTTGTCTGCAGAATCAATACAGCGATCGTGAAATTAATTAAATAAAAACTCGATTCAAAGTGAAACTAAAATATTGCTGTCCTTTTGAACATGGAAATAGCTCACAGAAATAATTTACTTCATTTGGTTTAGCTCAACACACTCTAAAAAAATCGATTATTAATATTAAAAAATATAAATACACAACTCGACACGATCGCGGTTCCTTTAGATAACAAGAATTTTCAACCAATACCCAATTGAACATGCTGTTCCCTCCCAACTCGTTATCATAATCACATCAGAAACATCATTGACACATTTATGCTAAAATCAATACACCGCCACTTAAATCAACATTAAATAAAAGGAATAAAAATAATGAGAAAATCAACCTCATTCGGTCCAACTCGTAAAATCCGCTTCCACATCCCTATTGATTTTCACCACTTACCAGCACAGTCGTTTGATCCACCCATCGAATCCCATCGATACCGAGCTCATGTACCGTCCCCAGGTAAGGTTCGGCTGCATGTACATGTAGTTGTACACCGGGACCAGTTGCTTCGATTCCCAAGCTCCAGTGGCAGCGTGTTCCGGCTTTTGCTGGCGACCTATCGATCGGTCTGCTACATCATAGCCCGCCACCAGCATTGCGTTTACGCAGTAATCCACCGGCACCAGGTTTGCCTTTTTGCGCCCATTTCCCAGAATCACACGCACGTACCCCTTCACCGTCCACAGACAGAGTCCGGCCGGTCCGTTGAGATTATCCGTCCAGCCAGCGATCGGTTCCCGGTAGGTCGAAAGAACTACAATAATGTTGCCAGTTGATCAGAGTGTCAGCAAATGAGGACATAGTGCTTGTGCTTACCTATCGGTGGTCGGAAGATGCCTATCGGAAGGTCGGCAAATTGTTGCTGGATTAGTGACTCGGCACACTTCTTGCTAAACGTGTACGTATTGGGCAGGGCACCGACCAGACAATGCTGCAACTGACTCATCTCTTCGGTGGACAAAAGTTTTGAAAGCTTAGTACCGAGACGGAAATAGAAATGAATGGGGAAAAAATCCTATTTAGTCATTTTGCTTTTAGCTTCATATTCGCTTGAGACGAGATATCTTCAAACAAATGTTCAATGTTCAGGTTTTACAAAAAAATCCAACAAGTCCCAAATATCTCAACCTTATAGGACACACTTACCTGCAACACACTATCCGGATTAAGCCATGGATCCGTATAAACCTTTTCCTCAATGTGTGTTCGGTCGCAGTTCGAATACAGCGTGGACACGTGCACTATTGCTTTCAACCGGTGCATACGGCGAGCAAGCTGCAGAATCATCCTCGTACCTCCCACATTAGTGTCGATGGCATTTCTAATACTTTCGTTGAACTTCACTGACGCAAGCACATTGAATACCACCTCAGTTTCCTGGAGCACCAATGCTTCTTTGGAACCGTCCATGCCTAATCCGGAACTGTCCGCTTCCAGCGAAATCTCTACCGCTTCGATGCGTTCGAGCAGCTGCTCGGTAGTGGTGACCATCCGGAGCCTATCGAAAATCTATCCCACAAAGAGAGCACACAATCCAACACGCAAATTAACCTCCAATGAAAGCCGATTAATTTAAGATTAATTCGATTCCTTCTTATGCACTGTGATCGACAGCACACACAAAAAAAAACAACCTTCTCGCTAACACTAACACTTTTCCTTTTTTTGGCAGTAGTACTTACCGCATCCTTCAGCAGATCCTGCAACCGTTCGGACGGTGTCCGTCCATCCTTGGTGCGAATGGCGAGAAACACCTTTCGAACGTTCATGCAACGCAGTATCTTCTCGAGCAGTACTTTGCCGAGAAAGCCGGATCCACCCGTCACCAAGATAGTGGTGTTGCGGTAAAAATCCAACACCCGATCCGGTGGGGATTGTTCCACATCGTATCGTCTAGTGTCCGTACTGCACGCGGCCATCACGAAGCGAAACGTGCAACGGTACCGCCCGGAGCACCAATCATCGACTGACGGGATGTTGGTGCCAGGAAATGTAATCAGGTTACGCGGATTATGCAGCCTGCTACGTACACGTTTGCCTTCCTCGAAAGGAATCGAATGTGCGTGAGCCGTCGGCTAACCCTTACGGCAGGAAGCTACATTGAAGAAAGCATACAATATTGATAATGACGGATGGGAACATTCACCAGCTGCTCCGCACCATGCACGACAGACGGTGGGTCGTTGTTTACCTACTTTCTATACACTATTCCCTTTTACAATTGCGCTTGAAATTTGACTAGTTATACTCACCCAACAAATGCTATTCTATAAATGTCTATGAAATGAATTAAAGGATAGACGAAAAAAAACTATCGTCATCGGAAAACTTTCTTTTATGAGTAACGGAGGGATTATTAAAACAAAAAAAAAAAAAACTACAGAAAACCGGATTGCACTCTTCTATACTTCACTCTGCCGTCAAATAATGTTTAAGCGTCACAAAACATTCGCTCTGTTTGCTAAATGTTAAAGTTGCTAAGCTTAATGAAGCTCCCCGGGATAATCGAATTGTAATAATGTTTGCTGATGTACCGGCAATGTTTGCGCATTTTCATACTGTTTTCTTTGCGAGAAAATTACGTATAAATGGAAACAAAGCATAATCCTTGCATGCATGAATTTGTGCGATAGCACACCAGAAGCAGAACGTTTCGTCAGTTCAGCTTATTCCATCGCTCAAAAGGCCACTATCATCATTGGCTCAGTAACGGAATGCTTTGCTTCGAGTGTACTTTTTAAACTTAAGCGTGCACAGCCAAGAGTACTGGAAGATCAGGGCAGGATGAACTTCCCTTAACTGGGCCGAATAGTTTGTTCTATCTGGAACGCGTATATAATAATTTAAATACTTTTGGTTACCTCGAGGGTTGTTTCAATAGTAAACGAGTAAACGGACATTGAATCCTGCTGATGTTCTCAGCCAGAGGAATTTCTGCGGCATTACAAGATTTTCAACAACTTTCAAATTTCTTCAGCCAAATTCCAAATGTAAACATACGATCCCCAACAGTGACGTGTAAAAAAGTGTTAGCGTCCATTAAATTATTCGTGACTATTCCGTTCCCAAAAAGAAGTCCAGTGGTACAATAGTATGCAACAAGAAGTTTTCGTTGTGACTTCAGATTTTCAAATTTTTACAAAATATTGTTCTGCGTTTATTAAAATAAGTTATTTTTTGTTATTTTTTTCATTATCAACTGCTTTGATTTAAGAAATTATCAACTAACTTTAATTATCAAACATTGAGGTGATGAAGAGTTTTTGTTTGGTTTAAGCTATAAGAGTTAAATTTGAAATTAATTATAAGTTTAAAAACCCCTAATATTTACGAAACTGTTTTAAATTATACAAAATAAAAAGATACTATAAAAATAAATACGGCGGGTAGATGTTAATGATACATAAACAAAAAAAATTAGCGTTGAGGTCTGGCAGTTGGAAAACCCGTCATTTTTGTCGCAAGATTGAAACTAATTAAATTAAATATGGTTAAATAACTGAATTATCTTTATCCATTTAAGGGAACAGTGGATGAAGTATCATCATCTTTCGTGAGATCACAATACGGTATCATCGAAACAGATCGAGATCCTTTCAATTAGCTGCTCTTGGAAATTGCAAAAAACTGTATTGAAGATTAAGAATATTTACAGATATATCTACACTATGTAATTTCAACAACAAATAATCAGTATTTTTCTGTGGAGTAGATTTGATGTTTTAAATGATTTGTGTTTCATGAAATTGTCAGAAAACATTTATCGATTGGTGTTAATATACATTATTTATTCATAATTTCATTGCGCAGGATCCTCCTGATGATTTTTAAATCATTTTATGTATTCCATTTTATTTGTTGCCAATTTTTTTGTAATGCTTTGAACACTATCCTTAGTGCCGAGTTCTTTTTCAAAGAAGTATTTCATCATTTCAGATATTTTTTTTTAAATTCATAATTTTGTAATAATATTAGAGATGAGAAAACTCACTCTTTTCATTTATTTAATTCAGAGCAAAAGAGTAACTATAACGATTTAAATCTTTTACTCACTCTTTAAAGATTTATTAAAAATTATGTACTATACCAAATTTAATAACCTACATAATCACTCTCTGTGCCGACTTCTAACTCACTCTTTTCGGTTTATAATCACTCCTTCACTCACTCTCTCTTCTTTTTATTCAACAAAAACTATAATGCACAATTGTTGTTACACTTTTTTTTAATTTCAAGTTATGACGACAAAGCCATATATATTTTGTTTGTATTCCTTTAAAAATAAATAAAAAATTATACAAAAACTGTGATTGTTTGCAATTATTTTCGGAAAAAATATAATGAACCATACGATGCAATTGATTATTTATGTGAGGAGGCCATACTTCCATTTCAGAAAAGTATGCATTAAAATTAATGTGAAAAATGAGTTAAAACCGAAAAGAGTAATTGTAATATGAAAAGAGTGAGTTAAACCGAAAAGAGTAATTATAACATGCAAAGAGTGAGTGAGTATAAACCGAAAAGAGTGAGTTAGAAGTCGGCACAGAGAGTGAGTGAGTAAGTTAAAAGAGCAAAGTAAACTCTTCGTGCTGATTTGAAACCATACCTTCACTTGCATTATTTAACTCACTCACTCGCTCTTACTCAACTGATACATTACTAGATAATATCAAATAAAGTTATGTTTTTCATTAAAACTTTTAAAATGATCACATTTACACGACAGTGTGCGGATCAAGCATTTTGGAGGCCCCTGGCGGAAAAGTAGTTGAGGTCCCCAACATTATGACTCCTTGGTCCGTAATCGAAAGGGTGGGGTGTTTCCGCTGAACGACGCCTCCGCCCTTAGGTCAATCCGCCACTGTTATACAATGTCAGGTTTCACCGTAAAAATGTAATGATTGTAAGAACTTTTTAATCAAAGACATAATAATAAACTCATTCATGAATTATTTCTGCTTTATCGCCCATAAATGATTTCCCACCACCTACTAGCGGATGAAGTAGGAATTACTGTTATTTTTATACTTCCCCAATTTACGAATAAAACGTTCATAACTGACACTCTACCTATCCCTAATGAAATGTTTATTTTTATCAACTACAGGTTTCACTGTTATTCATGTAAATCCAACTCCATTCATATGCAGGACTTTCAGGTGACTACTACCCACTAACAAACAGCAAGCTCATCCAGTATGTTTCCTATGCGCATACC
>KI423651.1:5198-24442 GCA_000473375.1 Anopheles culicifacies | reverse complement strand
TTTTGCGCGTTATTGTTGAATTCAATGTTAATTTGTTTTTGTTTAAAAATTAATTCATATAATAAATACTATTAATATAATATAAAACTTCTTATACTAATTAATAAGTTGATAAATTTAATTAATATTATATTATTATTATTTTAATTCATTACATCACAAACGAATGTTTTGCACTGTACATTTTAAAAGTTCTTCGATAAGTAAGGTAACGCATAGAATGGTGCCTTGAAAATTTTCTAGAATTACTTGCATGATGTTCATGATCCTTTTCATTAGAAATTGAAGCTACAATATTAATCTTATGCTGAGGTTGCTTTTTCCGGTTCGGGAATTTTAAGCTTCTTAAATGATGTTAAATTTTCCGGGGCTTAAATCAAGCTTGGGCTTTCCTAGGTAATGGCTTTCTAGGTAAATTGCCAATGGATTGGATGTACAATTTAATCAATAAGAAGCGTTAGAAATTTTTATAAACGTAAGTCTTTCAGTACTGTCTTTCAGTACTGTAATGGAACTGCGTATCTGTTGAATTTTTTTAATATTTTTCTTTCTTATCGCTTAGGGGAAAACAACAGCGAGAAAGAGTAAAGAGAATGAAAAATCACTGAAGCAAACCATGACAAAACAGATGAAACTAACTTCGAACCTACTCACTGACCGGAAAAAACCCTTTTTGCGAGCCAAATTTCCATGTGCAGTCATCCAGTCACTAACACTTTAGTTGGCATGAAAAGTATTAGAAGCGAAAACAAAAACTGCCGGCTTGTTTCGAGCTAGAAGTAGGATTTAGATTTAGCGGTGAATGGAACTGGGTACGATTATATTTGTTTCAATTATTTTTTGTAACATTCCATGTTGGTTCTGGGAAAAAAGGGAGTGTGATTTTGGTAGTGTTCGTTTTTTCTCCGAAAACTACCGTTACATGTATGAAGTGAAGTGAATAAAAAAGGTTTAAAGTGGAACCGTTTTCCTGGGCATAACTGTAACGATTTTCATGCCTATTGAACTGCATTTTAAAAATCAGTTATTGGGTTCGTTTGTGATATGCATTTGCTTTGAAGTGAACTTTAAACTACTTGAACATTGATACACATTGAACGACAGTCAAGAGCTTTGTGGTCCGTACCGAAGGTAGTTGAGCAACATTAACGCTGTAAAAAGCTAATGAACACGGAGAAAGGATTGAAAATCATATCGTCATCGCTGATTCGAGACGAATATTTTTCGTTTCACCCAACCTTCCAAGAAATGGGGACAACTCAACAACAGTTGATTCCAAGGCCAGTTCGTGATTTGAAAGAATTTTAAGTCAGATTTGTTTTCGCAACATGTTTTCCGGCATGCGTGATGCGACGGATCAGATTTGTCTTGTGCCCGGAATGATAAAGTCCCCGCTTATATCGAACATCAATCACACACACATTGCTGCATTCATCCCACGGCTCATAAAACTGCTACAAATCGGCTGTCTCGCCGTACAGGGAGCAGCTTCTTCATCATAGTTAATGATTCCGCTGCTGATTGTTTCAATTATCCTTGTGCCACTTTCCGGAGGCGTTTTTCACTACGCTTTTCGTGAGATTTAGCGCACCATCAACATCGCGCTAGACGCGCTTTCCCGGATGCGCCGCTGAGCTATAATTTCATTGAGCGCAAACCGCGCGCTCAGCACAACAAAAAAAAAACGTGTCGAAGCCGGATGGAGACGCCTGGTGGCGGACTACGGTTGAGTCGAATGGAGACGCCTGGTGGCAGGAGCAGGCGGTAGAAGAAGAAGCGGAACATACATGTGGTTATGAATATTTATGTCGTTCGTAACTTTTGCCCTCAATTTCCTTCCTTGGGCTCCCACTTAGCGCTGGAAGAACGAGAATTGTGGGCTTGTTTTTTTTTTCTTCTGCTTGGCAGTATGTAGCTTTTACGCATTTACTTCACTTTATCGCCTTGTCCGCAGTATCTCGAATCGAAAGAATCTCTTTGGTAAGTGTACTTCAGTTGCGGTTGAGAATCTTGATAGGAAAATCGGTAAAGGAGGTATAAAGCTCAGAAAAAAAAAGAAAAGCGAAGCTAGAATAAAAAAAACGGGCAGCTACTACACCCGGAAAAAGGATAACTTGAATGTGATCAATTTTTCTTATCGGGTTTGTGTGTTCCACTTTTTTTTCTGCCCTCTAAATTTCTTTTTCTCACTTCAATTCGATGTCTCCGCAAATGTTTCCCGAGTTCCTCTCTCCCCTTTACCGATTAAGGTATGGTTGTTCCTCGGGGCCACCGAATCTCTGGCAATGCTCCGAAACGACGGCACTGCTCCGTCGTTCAATATATTCATGACCGAATCCTTTCTGCTCATTAATTCAGCTCGTGTATCTTCCGCTGCTTGTATATCTGCCACTGGAGCGGCTCAGGAACCTGAACACGCTTTTGGCAGCGAAAATCTTCTTCTCCGTGGTGTTAGACTACCGGAAGTACACATATGGGACACCTACCTGAAGAATACCTGAAATAAAAAGCAGAAGAATAACAAGAAGCAGGTCAATCGCGTTTTCCAACTCCAAACACCGGGAATGTAGGTATTCGATTTTTTTTTCGTTGTTGTTCCCTATTCTGGAACGAATCAAAAATGAACACATTATCAGAGAATGGAGGAGGTTTCGATTTTGGCTTCACAGTATGTGCCCGTAAACCAGCAAAGGCAAGATAAACATAATTTACTGCCTACAGGGTCCTGTTTTGGGTCGTCTTATCGGTACCCGGTAAATCGGCATTCAGCTCAACGATTTACGTGTGTGTGTTGGATTCTGCGAAGCTCCTCAGAATAGAGGAGGAATTCGTTTGGCATATTTTTGCGTACGGTTGAATAAGCAGTACACTACGCTTGCTTTTGTGCTACTTATTTATGTTCCACCAGGTTGGTTCTTCGATTGCTGAAGGTTTGTTTCCCAGGGCAACGCGGAAAATCCGAGAGTGGAAGCTTACAAACCAATACTACACCGCGCCACTCAGCCGGTTCAGCAAGTCGCATCCATTCACCTCAATTAATTTGCCACAAAAAGGCAGCTGTGTGAAGTAGAGCTGCTTGCAATGAGGTTTGATTCCAGAGAAGAGCAGGGCCACAAATCTTCGATTTGACTTTACCACGGATACAAATTTGATATTGGACTTCCCACAGCCAAATGGCAGTCTTACGCTGGAAGTTGGTGTAATATTATGTGAAAACATGAAAACGTTCTCGTGGGAGGTGATGCAAAAAGGGGTTTCCTTTAACAGCCATATGACGATCGTGTCTGAAAGGATTGTACTCGTGCGTGGAAAGGAAACTTCATTATCGCCCCTTCCGTGGCAGCTCCAATATCAAATGCCGCGGGATGTATTCACAGACGGCACAGCAAGCGGATCTGCCTTCTGCCTTGTGCTTTGCCCACAAGCACACATGGATCTTTACAATTATCGTCACATTCGGTGAAAGCAGCTCGGGATCTTGCTCTTTAATATCTCTTTTTTTGTTGTGAGGATTTTCCCAGCCTTAAGGCTTACATTTCCGACCGTTCCGATTCGTTATTTTTCCCTTCAAGGCAGAGAGCAATATGGCGATATACAGCGCATACACATAGAAATAGGAAAAGAAAAGCACAAGTAATTAACGAACAAAGGAAAACGTTAACAAAGTGATATCAAGTTTAGTGAACGTAAAGGCGCACACGCACACATACAGGTCGTAACATAAAAATAAGATCATCTGTTCTTATTATTCTGTGACATTTTTATACAGGAAAAAAACACGTATAGCAAATATTATGCTCGACGATGTTTTAGAAAATAATAAAACGAAAATTCATAAATAGAGAACTCAATAAGGGTTATATAACTTATTTTTTCTTATGTAAAGGGTTAGAGAAGTTATTGCAATTATTCCACTTATTCCATAAAGATATAGTTTTTTTATTCAAATTAATTATTTTTTAAGCGCATTCCCAATCAAAAAAAAAACAAAAATTAAAGAAGCATTTACAACCTATAGACCTCTATATCAACTAGATAGTACACAAATATAAAACAGAAGAAAAAATGATGGAAAAGTAAACTATATATGAGCTTTAAGAAAAAACACAAGTGCTTTTATACATATGTTACGAACTGTATAAGCCATTCATTCAAATGGAAGCATTGAAAGTATTCGAAGAAGATGCATCACACGAAAGACCCGGGTTTTGTAGTTCTCGGAAAAGTTTCCCTCCCGTTGGCCATTGAGCACCCCGTTTTGGCTCAGTGTTTTGCGCGTGTATGGGTGCCGTTGTTCACTACTAGCCATGTCAATGGGTTCATTAGCTTGAACTCCCATAGACAGACGGACACAAACACATACGACTCGCGTGTGCGTGTATCTTCGATAGGGTGAAGGCTTGGCAACACGAGTGAAAACGGTAATTGTCACGTTCATTAAATTATGTCACATCTGCGTGCGAACCGGTCCGATGTTTCCGGGCTTAGGTAATTTATATGGCCTGACAGGTTTAATCCCTCCCTGTCCCGTCGGTTTCGGAGTGGATCGGAAGTCCCATTTTCCTGGGACCGCCAAAAACAACTGTTGGCGAGTGGGTTTTGCGGAACGTAGCCACTGATAATTTTTCCTCAATTGTGAAGTATACGGTCCATACCCGATACACAATCTAAATTGGAGGTGGAACAAAGCAACGGAGAACAACTGTTTTCGAGTGGTTTAGATTGGTGTTGATTTTTGGGGATGAAACTTAATTACGGTACAATCTACATAACAATTTCGTTTGAACTTTTTGGTGAATATTCTAATACGTATTCCCGATGAGAATATTACGCCGTTAAGAAACAACATTAGGGCATATTTTAATATTTTTATTTTATTTTAGTTAATATTTATTTTCATTTTATTAAAAATCGCTTTAGATATTCGATGACTGTAGATTGTTCGAAGATTTGCATGTCCTTTAGCAAAAATAAGAAGAAGAAAAACTGGAATTGCGACAGCAAACAACAAGCCCATTCTTGGGCCAATTTTATGCCAGACAAAATTATACATCAAACATTGGCCGATTGTTCTAGCGAAATTCAATCCTTTTGGCGTGCCGAAGCGGAACCGGTTGCCAACGAATCTGGCTTCCACAGATTCATTCTTTCCCAACTTGATTCGCTTTTGGTGACAAGCGAAAGCGAAAAACAATTTATTCCAACCGAAACTTAAACCTAATTTCCATTATGCCCATCGAGGAATGGAGAACACCCGAACGAACGCTTAGCTGCCATAACGAGTTGGTTGAATGGCGCTTGCGGGGGAACCGGGTGGCATCTTAATCGCTAAAAGAAAATGGTTTCACTGCCGAAGCGATGTGTTTGATTTTTGTTGACATTTTTGGTCATTCAATTTGGTACCCCCTGTCTTGCCCTGTTCCCACTGCTCAGCTCATCTCAACCGAGGCCCTTAAAGAATATGCCGCAGAAAATGGGCACCCAAACATGCAGAGAAAATAAACATGGTCCAAAAGCCCCAACACGCCCGACGAACCATTCTTCACGAAACTTGTGCCAAAAGCCATTTCCCACAAGCTGGGCTTTGGGTGGTGAATGGTAAAACAGTATGGGAAAATTTGTTTGCTCATAATAGAAACAATTTCCATCAAGTGGAACTCCCTGGCTGGTTGATGGAGAGAAAAAAAAGCTTCGAAGGCTCATCGAATGGGATGGAACATCACGTCACTCGGCGTTTCAATATTTTCCTAACCCACCCCATCCGCTCCAAAACTCGTACAATATGTAGCCCACTGAGGAGGCTCTTATCGGTGAATCTGATTCCAGCAGAAGTGAAGAATAAGACTTGCCGCTCGAGAGCTTCAGCGCTATCCAAATCGTCCAAACTCCATTATCCATTATACGATCGAAAAACAGTGAATGTGGGGAGGGGGCACTCTGGGTGTTAAGCGGGATGGAGTAGTAAAAATGAACGCCAAATTAAGACGACACAGCGCATTCAAAGGTTGCAATCAATTTTAAATGAAGTGTAAATATTTCGTCGTCAATATAGCGACAATTGTTGTCGTTGTCGATTTCCCATTTGATTAAGGCGTCCAGTTTCCCAGCTGAATTGATTTTCCATCGGTTGTTTCCTTCCTCAAGGCGGCAAAAAAAAATCATAAAGTGGGCGAAGTATTACCGCACGAGGTGATGGGGTGGTGGCCATCACCTTAAACGCCGACGTGTCGCAGTGTTTTTCACCTCGACTAGACACGACAAATCCACAAATGCTGCACAAAAGGCAAAACGAAGAGAGAACCTCGGTATTGGTTAAAGTTGCGCTAGTTGTGAGTGTGTGTGCGCGCCCCCCAAGGGTAAAAGTTTTTGTTTTACGATTGTGCAACTTTTAAGCGGCGGAAATCGAAGCCAACTTCCGGGGTTTTGGGTGTGCTGCGGTCGGAGGAGCATCTTTAAATCGTTTACCCAGACGTTTCGCTCACGGATACACAATCGTCTGCAGGGCCGAGCCGAAACAGCTGAATTATTTGATTTCCCAAAATGGTGGCGGTACGCCAAATGCGCCATTTCACTAACCCGAAAGCGGTGTAGGTTTTGTTTTTTGAAGCTGGTTTACGTTTTGCCATTTTGCCATTGTCTTCTGCTGAGAGCTGGCATCAGTGTTCGTAACAATGTTTAAGGTTGTTTTGTGAATTGGACTTTAAGCGTTTTCCATGCAACGTGGAATAAGGAATTCTGATCGGAGTGCGTTAGCTTTTCTTGGCAGGAGTTATTTTCAAGATTTCTCCCGAGAGCACTGCACTGGTGTTGTACAACAGCGACAAAGAGCTCTGGAGCTCGCGCAAAAACATGTCTACCACACTAATAAAGTAACTGCTTACGTTTGATTGTCCTGCTTTGCCTTTTACCACCAAACAGCTACGGCAAACAGCCAGCCCAAATCCCAGATCCTGCAGTAGAAGACCATCGAGGCATCAACATAACACGCGCATAAAAAGACACGCAGTTCCTGCATCCCCGCACAAGCGGTCGCGTTCCTTCGCTTCCAAGTGATACATTTCAAGATTCAATTACTGTAAATTAGTATCCTCGGCTCTGTCTCGCCGGCTTGTTTTTGGTGGAAGGCGTGAAACGTAACAAAAGCGCGTGCACAAACAAAAAAACTTGACGCTGGAGCCATTTGTCTTCAACTTTTGCTGGCTTCCGCTTTGGATGATTGCTTTCGTGGAGCTTTGGTGGATTTTGCGTGCAGTAAATCTTGACCGGAGCTTAAAGAATGTGCTTTCCAGCTAGACAAAAAAAAACCCCGAACAACCAGTGGACAGTTTAAAACAAGCAACAGCAAAAACGAAAAAAAAACACTCCATTCTTCAAACGAACACTTTGTAGTACGAGAAGAATCGAAACTCGGCTAAAACTTGGACATGGGAGTTAATCGGTCACAAAAAAAAGGTACAGCTGTGGATGGGTGTAGGTGATGAAACCCGTGCGCCATGTTAGAGTCAGTCGACAACAAAGCCATTCGTCACGGTTTGAGATCGGAATACCAATGAGCATGGACGAGGTGCTATTGAGGAGCCACTATCGCATTTGATTGCGGATAATGTTAAGTGACGTTACTAGTGGGGGTTAGTTTTATTTCATTTTGCTTGTTGTTGGGAGGGAGGATAAGATTTTCTGGTGGGTCCGATAAGGGTGTCGGTTTCTATAGCGTCACGCTTAACGTCCAGCCATTCCAGCTGACGCTTTACGAGAATATTGGATTTCTTTTTTTTACGGCCCTCAAAGTCCTCGAAGTTAAATCAGCTTTCCGACACGTGTGTAACCCATGGCATTTGCCGGAAGGTTCGACCAGCTCGGGAAGTGAGAAGTTCAATCCGTTTTTATCCGTGAAAAACTAGTGCGACAATCGTTCTCCCACCCCCGAAAATGTCCCCGACAACGACTTTCGGTAGCTATGGTGTCCGGTTAGATCGTCCTAGTGGCTAGACGGGAGTTTCGGAGTTTTGCGGTCAACCGACCCGGTCGGTATTTGCCGGTCATAAAATGGAATTACATCGATAATCTAATAGCCCCAAAGTCACATAAAGAGTTGTTTTATTGTTTTTGTTGTACCGTTCCCGGACGGTCGGCACCGACCATTTGCGGTTTTCCGACCGGGAACGCCTTCCGCGTGAGTGTTCACTTTCACGAGCAGGGCAACCTCTCGGGCGCTGGGTATTACAGCGCGATTTTCCGTTTCCCATTGCTGCAGCAGCATCCGGGAACGGATTTTCGATACCGATGGCTGAGTGATGAGGCAGAATTTTTCCGATCGATTCCCGGATCTGGGTGGGCTAGCAGGGGATTTTTCTCTCTCGCTCTCTTTCTGTATCGTCCTCCTTACGGGTTGTCACGCTTCAATAAGGACTTCCTAATGCAGTGCCCACTTGCATTCGGGATTGCAGGAGACGGGCACCAAACTCGTTAGGGTAGACAAAAGTGATACACGAAAAAGGGTTCTTCTATTTTTTGTGATCCCAAGGTTCAATAGAAGGTTCAGGATGGGTCGAACTTTGCCTCCCCATTGAGGTCAATCCTTGTGTTGAACTCGGTGGTGGTTGAGATTCTATGTTGTGAGACAAACAAAAACATCCAAGCTTAAATGGTACTTAATGGTGAGCATACAGCGAGACGAAAGAGGGAGAAAAAAAGCACCTTCTTGTTCGAAGAAGGGGGCGACTCGCAACTAGCGAGAGGAAGAGAGATATTAGCTAAATGAAAAAGAGACAATGAAATAAATGAATAAATCTCCAAACAAAAAACCCCGCCATCCCCGAAAGCTTTTGGTAAATTTATCACATTCTGTCCGATGGGCTTTGGATGGTGTGATGTATTTTGTTAGCATTAAGTTTTTGTGTTTTTTTGCTGCTTCATCACGGGTTTTTGTTGTGCACTTCGAAAGGGCAGGGTCAAGCAACTTCGTGCCGTGTAGAAAGAAAAAAATCAGTTCATGCTTTTAGGTGAGCTTAACGGCAAAAATGAAATAATTGCAAATAAATCCTACCACTGCCATGAGCAATTTCATGTAACAAGATTTTTTTAGTTTTAATAAAAGTAATAAATAAGTCTAACAACATCAAAACTTAATTATTAAACCATAAAAAAAAACCGACGGATTGCTGATCCCTGCTTGTGGGTATTAGGGAAATGTTTGTGAGTTCCTGTGCCAGTACTCAGTGTGCAAAGCTTTTTGTAAAAGCATTCAACACGATTGTTTATACGATGGCAAGGATTATGTGTAATTATCGCATACAAAACGCACCACACACACACACGTGGCCCCAGCGTGGCCCCGGCCAGGCCAATTTGACATGATTGTACATTAATTCTTTCGGACATTCGCACTCGCCGGTCGCGTGTGTGCTGTGGGTGCTCTGTAAAGGGATTTGGTTTTGTAGATGCTGGTGGTTAGTTATTAAACGATTATTATTGTTTGTTTTGGCCCACTTTAAGCTCTTCCCTTTTGTTGCTGCTCTTGTTTGCTTCCATTTGGTTTGCGCACACGCCACGCCGGCGGTGTACCGGTGGCGGTTTATTTCATTGTTCAATTTAAGGACAACGCAACACCTAGTGGTTTTGTAATCCTGTCGCTCTATCTCTTTCTCTCTCTCTTTCTCTCTCTCTCTCTGTATAGCCCTTATGTTGTTGTATGGTGGTGCCAAAGCATCCCTTTTACCGTGGGGATCTTTTTCCTTTGATGTGGCTCATTGTTTGCATAGGGTTTCGGGTAGCGTTCGGGAATTAATTGAGCTACTAGCTAAACAACATAATAACTCCCATTAATCGTGTGTTTCTCCATTAGGAATTGTAGCCAGCAGACGTGTTTGTGTGTATGTGTGTGAGTGTACGTATGGGTTAAAAATCACAAACACAAATTTACCTAGCCGTAAAATGAACTGATTGCCCATTCCGCATAACCTTCCAGGACGTATGCTTCCACGTAAAGCACTATAGCAACACCCGGTTTCGTTGGGATCTAAATTTGTTGGATTGTTTTCGTACATTTATCGTTTGGGGGTACGGTTACAAATGAAGCAATTAAGGCATTACTGATCGAATAATTTATTTGCCCAACTAATCCCAATGCAATTTTCCACCCGAAAGCACATCGATGCAAATCACTATTTTATACGTACGCTAGCAAAAGCTCAATTACAGTTTGATGTAAAAATAAAAAAATAACGCGCCGACAATTAAGCGTGCTAGTGGAGTGATGAAAATTGCAATTTATTTCTTTTTTTTCCTTCTATTCCCAGCAATGAAGGAAAATGCAAAACATCATCTTCATGAGGGATTTATTTAAGAAGGAACAAACAGTTGCTACAATCCGCCCCCTGGGGGTTTGAAAACCATAAAATAATTAGTTCGCTAGTGCAATTCCAAATTATGCCATAACAAGCCACATGAGTTGCTGCTGCAACTACCGGCGTAACGTCAAGCGGTGAAGGAAACCGTAAGCGAAACCAAACATCCTTAAATCGGATAGTGAAAGCTTCGGTGCTTTTGCGTCGTCATTCGGTAGAGGCAGTTGGAAGGTTTTGCCCATTTTCCCGGTGGTGTTTCAGAAAAGTGTGCGGTATCTCAAATAGGCAAACTGGGGTAGGAATAATGTGCGCCTGGAATGTTAGAAGGTTTCCCGGTAATAATTTCTCCCGAGTGCCGTTTTGGGGTTTTTCGGAACACTTTCGCTTGGGTCGGTGCATGCACTTTTTTGCTTTCTTCATCGCAAACATAACCAGATCTGTGCATTCGAAGCAGAACAACAAACCAGATATGGTAACATTGAAAGATTGTGCATTAAGTGCAGACCCGTGGGAGGGAGCGAGAGGAGGGACTGAGGGATAGAGATGGCGATACACATTAGCATGTAACCGCCATTTGCTGCAGCGTCAGTAACGTTCCGCGCACGGAAGTAAAACAGAATCTCGGACGAATTTTGGTTTCGAACAAAAGGGCGTCTGTAAACGTAACACTACAAACATTAAGAGGAGAAAAGGTACCAATGGTGGAGCATTACTTGCTTGTACACGTGAGATGTACACGTGTTATTTTTTTTCTTTTAGTTTTAAAAATTTAATTTGTAAAATTTAACATAAATTTTCTGATTCTTCTACATTTTTGTGTTTCTAGTAAGAAATATTTCTCGTAAAATTATCTGTACGATGGTTCTGGCAAATTGGTGTTAAGACTACCGTTAACACTTATACTTAAACTTTAGGTTCTTAATTGAAGGGTTTGCAAAATTTTGTAAAATTTGTAAAGTTGTTAAGGTGACAAAGATGGCAAATTATGAAGAGTTCTAATTGTCCTCTTAAATTCTCAATGTTTGCATTAAGTAATGGATAAAAGCTCCCTTATATACTTTACATCCAAAGAATCAAAGAAAATCTGTAAAACATGAGTGCTTGCACCAAGCGCGACTGCAGACGTCCAAGACTCGTTTGCGATGCGGTGATGTTAAGCTATAGATTGTTCATGAACGTCTGTTAGCGCTGAACACGGACATGAGGACACAGCGAACTCAAATTTCACCGTATCTCACCATCAAAGATGCAGCGTTCAGTAATAGCAGTCTGTGTACTTTTGTACCCACACTCACACACGTCCTCGAACAACATCATTGAACAGTTTTGTGCACATTGCTTGTTCCCGGTTCTAAAGCAACACTCCCAGCGGTATGTTGGTTCTGTTCAGCTTGCTTTTTATACGTATTTATTTGCCATTTCTCTTCGTCGTGCTTGCAGTTTTACTTGTGTACGACCTTTACCCAGCACTCGATGAACCGAAATCGAATCAGATTGCAAGAGCATCATAAAGAAAGCACCCGGGTACATGTGTAAAGAGCACGGTAGACAAGGGCGTACACTGAAGACGATCGAAAAAGTACCACAAAGTATACGGCATACACGCATATGTCTATAGACGAGGGATGGGAGTAGCATGAAGGTGAAGTAGAAAAAAAAGCACGACAGCACTAGAACCTTCATCAGTGGCAGTTGGTGTGGAGAGATAAATTAAGACCGAAGGTACACTGTTGAACGGAAATCCTTATGGCTAGAGGAAAGAAAATGCTTTGCTTTCTTCAACCAAAGGTTCAAAGCAGGTTCTAATGGTTAACAGCTTCGTTTCAGCTGTGGAAACTGAACTGTAATATTTTTCTGTCTGATGACGGCAAAAGGTTTGCATGGTTTTATTTGTTAAAAGAAAGCTAATGTCAATTGGACATAACCTTTGAAAGATACTAATGTTCAGACATAAATGAAGATGCAATGCATTTATGCTTAAGAACAGAACAGGTTGCAAGATAAATAATTTAATTACCCTTCAATTTGTGGTCATTCACGCATTGATGCTTCTTTTTCCATTTGGCAACATTCACAAGGTGGGAAAAGTGACAGACCTGAATGTTAACTAAGAAATCGGGTGAATCATGACGCTTTGGGAAAATGTAAATATACTTTAGCAAGTGTAATCTAGATTCTTTAGAATCTTTCCTTCGAACAGCTACAAGATTCCTTGTAGATACAAATTTCCTATATCGAATTCTCATGTGTGTGTTAGTCCTCTACGGTCCAAAACCACGGATGTTAACGGTGAAAGATGACAACACTTTTGATATTTTATGCGACAGGTGGCGTGAACTATTTTCGACAATATTTGTGAGTAGAGTTAGCGAGGAAAAAGAATGCTTCACGAGTTGAGTTGTTTGGTGGACGGTGGAGAACTTCAGAAAGATGTAACGAAAGGCAACGTAAGATGAAGATGTTGGTACAAGACGTAGTGCTAGAGACATGAAGTTCAATGGCTGGATCAAGTGGAACTAAACCTGTCGGAAAACTGAGGCACTCGTAGAAGGAGGAAAGCAGCTCTAGATCAAGTTTTCTGGAAATGGTTTGGTGACCTGACCATGTCAGCACAACTTGCTCTACTAAGGGGAGGAGAGACATCAGCATCGGTGCTCACCCAATAGTCGTAAAGTTCGCCGAAGAGCTTTCGCTAGTGAATCATGATGAGGTGCAACACTAGTATCTCCATTACAAATGGCTGCCATCTATTCTTGTTTACCATTCGCCGTTTGCTCAATACGCGCTGCTGTTAAAAACCTCAAACACTCGGTAATCCTTGCGCTAGCAACACACTTAAGATTATCGCAAGTTCAGAGATCATTTACAGCTAAGGAAAGTTTGGTCGCTTATGTTGGTTTGTTTGGTTTCTTAGGTAAGCTTACTTTGGTTTCTTAACCCAAAAATAGCCCACTTCAAGTGGGTGTGAAGAACACAAGATAAGCATTTCGAAGTAAACATGTTGATTTTCAGGAGTAAATTGACGTAAAGACATAAAATTTGTATTTGCATGCAAAATTTGGTGCGTGGGTAGAAATTACTTAAATTTCATGTGTATGAAATCGTTAGTTTGAATAGAGCGAATAAAATATTATCCCCAGGCTCAAGATCGTCTTAGCTCTTCATCTAGAAGATAACTAATCGTTCAAGCCAGCTTTCTTTTGGTGATCGATAAATTAACTTAACGTAATTAATTATTAGTCACTCAAAACTGCTCATTAAGGCCTTGTTACAGCACAACAGCGCAACAGTACATCAAGAATGTAAAACAAATCCAATGTTCAACCTCATCAACGTTCGCGGCAAAAGAACATTCCATTAATCAAAACCAGCTAATAAACCTATCCTCGGAAATGGAGCCAATTGTTATTCTGCACACTTTCCCCCTTCTCGCTAAAGGCTGGTCTATTTTCGTAATAGGACGGACGTCCCAACCCACAACCATTTTGAACGGCCCCAAAATCATGCTCCACAGCATTTCGGTACCTTCCCAGTGGATGACTGACTGAATGGATCGGTTCTTCTTTACTTTACCCACCCAAGCGTGAAGTAAACTAGGACCTTTTTTTCTTGGGGACTAGGACCATGGGGTTCGCCTTTCTATTGTTATTTTATTTCAAACGATTAGGATCGAGCAACCCCATTTTTCCGGCATTTCATAGAGCACCCGGTGGGAAATATGGAAGGAGCTGCACATTGTCCGTCGCTTGAAAGGGAATTGTATTTAAAAATTAGTTTTCTTAGCGAACTTGGCAAGACATTGAAGCATTGTTCAAGTTTGTTGCCTCACCCGTCCATGGTCGTCTTATTGCAACATAAACGGTTAATGCTCCAAGGGTTTCACTTCTGGTCAATGGTGTTTACCTTGGAACTAACCCGTTGGAAAGAGGAAAGAGAAGGAGCAGAAAAAACCGAACGGTCCAGCAAATGGGGACAATAATACTGAGCTAAAGTTGGGCCCGCCCGGTAAATAAAGACCGCCAGCAAAATGGACACTGCCGGTTCGAAAGGACAAGGTAAATCCTTGTTGCTGTTCGGTTCGTTCAAATTGATTTTGTTTTTTGGTACTTTTTTGTTGTTGCCGGAGACCCATCGTTTGTTTCTCGCTTCATTCAGGGTTTGCTGGGTAGCATTAAAAGTTCATTCATAGGTTTGTTTCGTCGCTCGTGTGACGGGTTCCATTAAAGTGCCATCATCAAAGCAAACCCGGAACAGTAGCAGTACTAGCGGTAGTGTGTAGCAATAAAAATCAATAAACTTCAGTGAAAATTCGCTCTTCGATGAGATGCGGAAGGTGGAGGAACAAAATAAGAAAGCTTGCATTGTGTTTTCCTTTTCTTACACACGGCTTAATGCGAAGCGTGCAATCCTGGTGGCATACATTCCTTTACCCAAACAAGAAGAACCCAGTGCGATCGGGAGGAAAAAGGGAAGAGCACAAAGAATCGTAATCGAATAAACCCGGACAATATTGGATCACTTCTTAAGGGTACGCAGGGAACGAACCTCGGTTGCCCGGTTCGGTATTTGCCTTCGCAAGCACGACCGTGGCCGCCGTGCAATACGAATGATGCGGTTTAGCTTTATCGTGTACCCGGTCACCCCGTGATACCCTTCCCGAGGAAGGCACCCCAAAGTATAATGCCGTGAGTCGTGAAATAATTTCATCTGTTGAAGCGATAAAATTATATGATAATGGCACGTTTAGCTTAAGGCAGAGGCCGATCGACCGGCCCGGGTTATTCCACCCGGTCGGTCTGTCGTTATGCACGTTTTGCCATTTCTCCAGTACCAGTCACGTACTGGGTTGGGAGGGGGAGGGAGAGGAATGAACGAAACCATTCAGCAACGCGCTGCAATCGACGTTGGTTTCAGTTCGACGCCTTGCGCTGAATGAATCCACATGCGGAAAATCTGTTTCCGCACAATTGAAGGTATTTTCCAACGGATTCTTAGGTATTATTTTTTTGTTGTTGTTGTACTACCACTGATGTCGATTCAACATGAAAGTGTTGAATGGCCGCGCGGAGATATCCACACACGACTGTCGCAAAAGAAATACGGACTACGTTGAGACCCTGTCTCACAAGTGCCTGATTGCCATTCGGTCGTGTACTGAGCTTAAAGTCGAGCTTGTTCTTTTTGCACACACACACACAAATACAATTCAGCTTATGCGCACTGTTCTCAGGATTTAAACCACATTTATTGCAGCTCCAACACCGAAAAATGTTTGCAGCATAAATTCACTCCCATCCCAAAGTAAGGGAATCTGTTTGCGACAGGACCGCCGCAACGACTTGGTGCGATCAAACGAATTGGGTTTTTTAGCGTTGGAGGGCGTGAGAGAACGCGCTTCCGAGCTATTAGCGTAGGCACACAATCTCTCCCACAGCAACACCCTTCTACCCAAATCGAAAAGCGTTCAAACCGGGGCAAAAAATATGTGTGTGGTGTGGCGAAAATTAATTTTTCTTTCCATGCTTTTCCTACCCTAAATAGCATGGTTCGAAAATGGGTTGATTTTGGCACCTCTGGTTTTTTTTCTTTCTTTATTTTACTTTTTTGTAGTTGGAAAATGAACACACTTCGCTTTATCGTTCGGTTTTTTTTTATTAAGAAGAAAAAAACCAACCGAATTGGATTGCTTCATATTGACACCCCTCCTAGAAGGACGCTGACCTGTTCAATGACTTTTTTGTTGCCGGTGCTCTGTTGTCTGGCTTCATCCAAATACGGGCACCAGTTTTTGTTTGGTAAGGAGATGAAGCGCTCTTCTTTTTTTGCGGCCGGTTTTAGGCAGGAATTATCAAAGCCCTCCAAAATGGAGTGTGATACAAAATGATAATGCGTGCCAAAAAGGAGTAAAGATGATGATTATGGTGATAGGGTTCGGGGGAGGTCTGAAACCCCCAGTGATGATTCCGATGCTGTGATGGGGATGATCCTTTTTGTATTGATTTTTGTGTCATACTGTTTTTTGCTTGAGTTTTAGAGTGCTCGCAAAAAAAAACTGCTGTTGTAACTTAAGACAAGTCTTGTTTATTTCCCTCAGCCTTAGGTCTTCGCTACCGGGGCTTCTTCTGCTGTCCCTTCAACCATTTGGACAGGCTTAGGAGCACATAATGGAATGTACAGCCAAAAAAAAAACGAAAACACGTAAAAACATTAAGGATCAAAAGGGATACAAACCAAACACAAATGAAAATGGGAGGGAGGATTGGCCGGGGCAAAGAAAAAAATAGAAATATCTTCAAACCTTCACTTTCTGGAGACATTCCTCGTGCTTTGCAGTTCAGGGGATCTGGAGGGGAGCGTGTAGAGGAGAGGAGGGGGAGCGGGGAACTTTTGAAAATTTTAACAAACGGATTTTATTCCCTTCTCACTCTACTGGCCGATCAATATTTGCTGTAATCCTTTTATTTCGAGTAGCAAAAACATCGGATATATTGGCTCAAGGACGGTTGCCTCTTCCGGGGTTGCTTCAATAATGGTGCAATCATGTGCACAAATCTGTTGATCATCGATCGATATCCAAAAGAAGGTTAGTTTTTATAAGGACATAGAGATGAATCTGTTGGCATTGTACGATGACGAAATTATTTAATTTCTTATTATCACTTTTCTCGTTAGTGCAATACGAATGAATAATAATCGCTCGGTTATTTATTATAAACAGATTGTAATAATGTGTAATAAAGTAAAACCAGGACAAAATTCCAAAACACATTATCCCTTCCCAGTCTGAATAGGACCGAAAACAATTCCCACAAAATGTCAAATGATTGCCGGCCGTTAAATTATTCATCAGCGCACCATATTTTTACGCACCGCGTAAGCATCAACAGGCAGCGTACAAGGACGTTCGCGAAACATATTACACGCTAATCTTATTCAATTCAAAAACCCTCAAACCCTGGATGCGATCGCTGGGAGCGCTCGCGAATTCTTGCTGCCGTGTCGGTCGACCAATAAATAATTCACTCCTTAATTAACGCTGTCACATGGGATTGAAATACGGTCAAGTTTCACTACCGGCGTTGTCTTTGTGTGGGTGCGTGTGCTTTTCAAAGGATTTCCCAGCACGGCATGCGTTGTGTTGACCTTACGCGAACCTGGCTGTTTTTTCTTCCCTGGGTGTGTGTTTGTTGATGTTTGTTTCACATTTTCCGGAAAGCTTTCGGTTGATACTTTTGTCAGTGATGCTTACACTCGGTAAGCACTGTAGCAAAACTGGGAGGGCACAAAAAAAGCTAAATCAAAACACCGGGGGCAATTGTGCACGGTGAAAGTTTCTTTGGAGACACAAACAAATCGCAAAGGAATCACACTAACCCAAACTCCTCCCCCCTCTAGGGCTTTTGGTCGCAAGCCACATCCCACCGCACGGCACTTTGCACCGTTACTCGAGTGATAAATATTTGATTGTTATTATTTATTGCTGCGGTAGTAATCTGGTTTTGGGCTGATCCTTCGCGGCTGAGGTTTGATGCGAGGGTAAAGGAGTTAACAGGCATGTTTACACAAAGTGTGACGCTCCATCGGATGGTGGCTGCCACCCGGAGCCGCGTTCGAGCTGATGAATCTCGCGAAAGCCCAGCCCAAAACATGGCCGTGCACCGTTCCGGAGCGGTATCAGTTAATCACACGACAAGACGAGGACTCCATTTTCCTGCTCATAAATTATTTATTGCTCACTTCACACAGGCTGACAAACTGGAGCGTAGTGGAGGTTAAGATAAGAGGGAATGTGAAAATGAGCTCGCGGAAAGGGCTTCCGATGGACGCGGGCATCAACATGCTCGGATATGCAAATTGATATTCTCTGTGTACTCATTACCTAAAAACGATGACTAGCCGTGAACATGCTCGGAAGCGGGGGGCTTCAGCTTACGTACAATGATTGTTGGTAATGGGTCGTAAAGTTTTAGCATTCACTGTTTTTTTTTTGTTTGTTGGTTTTTAATTTCAATTAAGTTGAGGTCAAGCAGAGCTTGTCCGAAGGACACTCAATTAGAGCAAGCAATAGATCTAATAGGAAGCAGAAAAGGTGAAAATGACTTTGTTGTGTGAAACGATGTCATTCTACACCAAACGCTAAAAAGCTACAAAGAATCTGAAGCGATACAAATTCCTCACTTAAGAAGCTTTTCAACACTAACTTCACGATTGATATTTGAGCTGATCAACTTATGCCACCCGGGTCATAATCGACTTCATCGACAGTTTACCTTTAATTGGTTAAACAATCCCACATTATCGTCAAGTCAGTCTCACAAGCGAAGATTTGCATTACGCTGCACTGTGCTGCAGCGTATTTCCGCGCTGATTAATTACCTCGTTAGCATAATCGGTGCGTTCGCCCTGACGAAGTAAATCAATGATCACAAATCAGTTTAGCTAATCATTTTAACGATCTTCCAAAAGCTCTCTCTCTCTCTCTCTCTCTCTCTCTCTCTCTCTTTCCCTCTCATTATTCGCGACACGCCGTTTCTGAATTGGTAATTTGAGAAGAATAGCGTATGCTTTTGTTCTTCCCACGCACCACGTCAGTCAACATGCTTTGTCAGCTAGATTTTAATTTTTAGATACCGATGACGGTTCGGTACCATTAGCGTCAATCAGTGGGCCACCGGTGAGTGGGTTGCAAAAGTTTTGGGCTGAAAGTTCGCGCTGAACGGTCACCGATCTCTCACACCCGTCATTTGCGAGCAAACCGAGATTATTTATTCAAATCGTGCCCCGTTTGACGAGGGACTGAAATTAATTAGTTTGCCTGGTTAAACAAGCATGTGGTTTGAATTGGTGTTGATAAAACTAATCGAATGTGAGGACATTAGAAGGTATACTCAAATATAG
>KI423650.1:0-15207 GCA_000473375.1 Anopheles culicifacies | reverse complement strand
AAAAAACAGAAGATGTATAGAAACGTATATATATATATTTATTATTTATACACCGTTCACTTCCGGACAAGTTAAACGATGCTGGCGATGGCTTAGCATCCAGAGTACGACATCATCGTTGCAAGTAACACATAACGCGAACGATGCTAACAACATAGTAAATTGCTCTAGTCTGTAACAGGGAAATCGGGAATTAAAGTATGATTATAAACTGACCACAAACTCCACCCCACTACCATTGGAAGAGATGCGTTTGTTATACGAACTGGATACTTTCAAGTGTTCATCGCCACGATAAACTCCTGAAGTTATGCAATTCGTTTCACAAAAGTAAACCTACTCGGATGCTGTTGCGGTAGCTTGCTCATTTCTTGTGATGGAAAGAAAAGGAGGATCATTCATTGCATTCGGGCAGAAGAAGGGGACATGTTAGTTGGTGAGAAAAGCAACGATAGCAAAACAAATAGAAATAAATATAAAAAAGAGAACATCCAGCCCGAAGTGTGATGGTTAACGTACTTCCTTGCTATAGTGCAGTCATTTATTCCTTATTTGTTTTTGTCGTTCGTTAGTAAATAGAGAAGTAGAACCACGTACATGCATCATACGAAAGCGTCGTTCGGTACATACAATCTTAATCGAAAAACAACGGGGAAAAATATTAAACAAGAGAGTAGAGATAAAGATGAAATGAAGTGGCGGGGATGTGTTTGAATAGTTTGTAGTATTGACTAATACAAAGCATATGTGTAGTTTTGTTTTTCTCTTAACTGGGAACACATACTAAAATGGTTGATTGTTAAGTGGGCAGGAGGGAAGGTGGGTGAACCGAACTGAGAACTGGACTGGAAGGTGGCGTTGATGGATGCTTTTGGTTGCCAAAGAAAAACAAAAAAACAAACAAATCCATACGTGACAATGTATGATGAGTTGTGATTTCATTTAGAAAAAAGTCCCTCTAATCACTTATCGACAAAAGAACAAGCGTAGTGAATAGTAGAGCGTTTAATTAGAACCGCTGGTAAAGAGGAAAAGGGTGGAAGGATGGAGGGATATTTTACTTTTCTTTTTTCTTTCTCATTGTTTACCCTCAATGTGATTTTTGAATGTATTTATTTTAGTAGTAAATGTTTAAAAATACTTACTCGTTCATTTTTGTACAATTCTCGTGTAAGAAGGAGAAGAAGAAACAGCAGTTGATGGTAACAGAAATGAATTCGCCCGCCGCATGTGTGTTTGCATTTGCTTTTCTGAGATCGTTCCGAAATGTTTCCTTTCCTTTTAGATTTTCTTTCTGTTATATGGATGTTCTACAATATATGATATAAAGCACATTTTCTTTCCCGAAATTATTAGCAATTTCATGTTTATCCTCATTATTAATGTATTTTCTTTATTGGTTCGTGTTTTCAACTAGCTGATACGCGTTCAGATAGTTCAATTGTAGTTGTTGCACAGAAACGTTTACGATCGTTCTGTCTTTGCTGTGGTGTGTGGGTGATCGTAGTATCGTCATCGTTCGAGTGTTCACTTTTCGCGTAAAAAAAACGTAAGTAAATAACTAAAAGTACTAAGGGACGGATTAAATGAAAGGAAATTTTAAACAAAACAATACAGCTGGTACTATTCCCACGGGAAAGGAAAGAAATCTGTCCTATTCGATGTTGATGAGATTCTTGCCTTTGCAAATGGTTTCGTTTCTTCCTTTCTCCTGCTCGTATCGTTTCTTGAAAGCAAAACAAAACCCCGCTACAAATTAACTTTTACGTAAAATAAAACAATTCAAGAAATCATCCTTCTACTCTCATTCTGCTCTCATTCCTTGGATCCATTTTGTTATTTCCTGGCTGTTTGTTTTGCTACCGCTTCGTTTCGAAGTACCTTAATGGACGGGTCTCTGTATCTTCCTCTTCCTGTTTGAGTCAAATTATAAGTCAAAGTTCTTAAACTTAATGCGCATCGGCGTAAAGAAAATGAACAAAACGCACACGAATAGCGAAATGCAGCCGCGTAGTGTACAACATTCGAACACGGAATGGCCATCTGTTTTTTTGTTTTCGTTCTTCTGCACTGAAAAACGCACCCCCCACCCCTGCTCGGGGCTGATAATGATGTCGATCTTTCCGGAAAGGCGGAACTTTAACAGTATGTACAGAGCGGGGCGGCGTGCACCACTTCAACGAATTGAGAAATAACTCATCCAGACGGGGAAAGGTGGTGTGTGTCTAGATGAAGAACTCCTTTCGCTTCGTAACCTGGTGGCCCGTGGTCGACTGTACGACCGCCTCGTCTGGATCGAGAGCCGCCTCAGCACCCTTGTCCTCCTGCGTCAGGTATTCACCCTTGTGCCGGTTCATGTACCGACCGATCAGTATCGCCATGAGTATAAGCAGCAGCAGGATGATGGCCAACACACCTACAAAACATTGGACAATTAGAAATTGCATTGCAACGGAAAAGCCCTACACACACGGTCCATTGTACTTACTTCCAAGGATGGCCGTATCGGGCCCATACGCATCACGCAGCTTATCCGCATCGATCAGCGGTGGTGGACGTGTTTCGACCTCGATCGGTGGATGCGTCACCGGTTCCACACCGCAGAAATCTTCCGTCAGCGGTGTACCGAGCGATCGTACGTTCGGGGGTGGACTCTCCTGGAACAGGAACTTCAGCGGATAGATATCATCGAACTCGACGCGCGAAATACATCCCACAAAGCCATCCTTCATCGATTCGTTCTTTCCGATATACATGTACTCCACGTTGTTGAACTGTGCGTCCGCCGAACCCTTGATGTCGAAATGATACTCCTGTGGTTCGTAATTGTCCACGGACAGCACGACGGTGGAGCCTTGATTCTTGCGCGAAAAGCGCACATCGTGGAACTGCCCGAGGCCGAAATGCTTCACCGGATAGATCAACTCCTGCCGCTCGAAACCAAAGTCAAACACCACCTTCAGATGGCCCGAATTGGACACGATCAGCGTGAGATACTCTTGCGTAATGTTGGAGAACAGCCCGAGCAGGAAGCCCTTCGGATTGGTCGTGGTAAACCCGACACGGATATGCTCGGTTAGAGTCGATCGGAAGGCACCTTGGAAGTCGTACTTAATCATCGATGATGATCGCATATTTACACCGATTTCTAACAAGGAAAGAGACGAGTTTGTGTAAGTAATGCTACTAGGTGGCGTTCACCGGTACGTCACGATATGACACTTACCATCAGCACAGATCGGTCCCTTGAATGAACTCCAGCGACAATCGCACGAGAATCCATCGTAACGCTCCGTACACGTGCCATTGTTAAGGCACGGGTTCGATTCACACCTTCCAACGCATCCGGGAGATACACCGTACAGTCCACGTTCCGCGTACGATCGCAGATCGACAGGATCACCATTCAACAGCAACGCTCTAATGCAACCGACATAACCATCACGATAGTCCAACCTTGCGCCGATCGTTAGCGTCGAGTTGAGGTGCAATGCACGCACCGGACCCGGTGGTTCACGTACTTCCGCTTTAGTCGAACCATCCACCACAAGCCGTGCCTCCTTGCGGTTCCGTTCCACGCTAACCGAATGCCATCGATCGTCATTCAGCTTGTTGCTCATCTCCACGTACACCTTCTGCGTGCCCGTACCGGCCTGATACTCGAACAGTAGCTTCGTACCGGCCACAATGTCCAACCGTATAAAGTCGGTAGGTCCACGGGCATGCAGCAGTACCGCGTTTTCGATCGTCGTCTTAAACTCGAAGTAAATATCGCCCGAATGGCCCATATCGAACGGTGGTAGATCGATCGTAGCATCCGCAATACGGAACGTTACCTCGTTGCTGAACAAACTGTCACCCGCACAGCGCAACGGACCGAGCGTATATCGGCCAAGCTTTTCATCGACCGGCGTACCCGTATCGCCGAAGCGTAGACCTCGCACAGGCAAATACTCCTTCTCGCGAATATCTCCACCATCCTCCTGCCAGTCGAGACTGTTCGAGTCACAGTTACACCATTTGGTTGGATCGATACAGTTACCAACCACGCCACACTGACACTTGCGCGACCCCGGCAATCCTCCGGCCCAATAATCCATTGGCTGATTATGGCGCGATACCCACCAAGCGTACGGCCGGAAGTTATCCGCATCGGAAGGTGAGTTAAACAGGCGCGACGAACGACAGGCGTACGTTAGCGTTTGCCAACACTCCGTCGAACGGTTCAGCAGGGCCTCTATCTGTGGCAGATCCGCCTCGTAGATGATGTTCTGCTCAAACGATCCGGGTTCCGCGAATCCATCCACCCGCGTCGTATGCTCCGAGCTGTGACTCAACACCGTCACCACTCTACCATCCGAGAAGAACTCACACGTCACCGGGAATGGTGCGAGTGGACCACTACCGTCCACATCGATCTCGATACGTTGCCGCTGCTTCACATCATGCACATTCTTGAACGCTTGGCAGGAGAGCGCATTCATTGGCGTATGACAGACGGCTCCGGCGTAACCCGTTCCGGCACAATCGCACGTAAACTCCATCGAGGTTTGCTTGCAGATGCCATTATGCTTGCAGGGATTCGGATTGCACCGATCCACCATATGGCAGGCATCGAACATGATCTCTCCCTTGCAGCAGTACTCTTCCTCCTTCCAGTCGGTTGGGATGCGATAGTTACCATCGATTGCGAACGATCGCATACAGCCAACGAATCCGTCCTTGGTCTTTCCACCACCGATATAGTACAACGTTCCCGTCGTAAAGTCGATCAGCCTGAATTGTGTGCGCGGGAGGGAGGGGTAAAGCAAATGAAATCACATACATTACTACACTTCGTTCTGAAGCTGGCACATTAACGCAAAAGCACAGCATTTCCGTATACGCTCAGGATTCACGCCCTTGTGTGGCTCATACGGGTAAAAAGAAGGCACAGAAACAGTAACTTCCACACGCTTACACAAAAGACAAAGAGAAAACCATCACGCTTGTTCGCATGCGTTCGTTACCTGTAACTGTCCGTGCTATTCGATTCATTTTCGCCATTCGGCAACCTAAATGGGAATGGGTAATGTTCGTTTCTTACTGACCAACCAAACCGTAACACTCAGGCAATCATCTCAGACAGCAACAAATCGATGGCTTCACTGTACTTGCTAATCTAATTCTATAACGGCCCCGCACTGGTGGTGTTACCGTGCCTCTTACTTACTTGGTTGTTTCCATTGGTCGATCATCGATGCTCAGCACGAGACTGTTCTTCTTGATCGTCAGCATCATGTGATGCCAGTTGCCATCGTTAAACTGCTCCTCGTAGTTATCCAGTATGGTGCCCGGGTTGTGCTCGTAGTTGTCCTCCTTTAGCCGTACCTTCACCTTACCATCCTCAAGGAACACCTGCACGGAACCTTGCAGGAAGTCATGGTGCAGCATGAGACCCTTCTCCTCGTACGTCCGGAAGGCAAAGCTAACGTTAAACTGCTTCGAACTGTAGTAACCCTTCAGTTTGGCATGTGAACCACGGGTCAGAAACGTAACCGGATTGATCGGTGGTTCCGGACAGTTGTACGTAACGTGTGTCATTTTGTACCGCAAGTGTTCACCATCGTAGAATGCATCTTTCATTTCGCGTATGAAGTTCGTCGCGTTGAAATGCAAATTTTCAATACATCCGGTAAAGTTGTGCTGAATGACAAGCCCTTCCTGAAGGTTAGGTACACCTCCAATATAAAACTAAAAAAGAAATGAAGTGTTAAACAGATATCGCTCACTAGCAGCAGGTACAGAACTTACCTCACGGTTCAGATTAAGCTTATCAAACTCGCCCTTAATGCGTCGCTGTACGATCACACGATCGACACTGAAGATGATGTCACGACGATTGCGTGATATCACCACATCGTGCCAGATGTTATCATCCAGCAGACTGCCCACCGACAGGGATGTCATAATTTTCGCACCCAAATCCACATTCAGCACCATCCGGTTGTCCTTAATCTGGAGCGCAAAGTAATCACCCTGGGTACCGCGCGAATACAGCAGCACACCATTCGGGTGGGCCGTTTTGAACCGGAACCGGATCGATTCGCGTGTCGCCGCAATGGGATCCCGCAGCAGATCGTACCGTACCAATCCTGTGCCATTGAAGTAGATACTTTCCGATTCTAAAATGAAAACCCGTTCCACTCTCTGTTAGTAACGGAGAACCTTTTTCATAAGTCGAGGTTAGAACTTACCATAACGACAACCGTACAGTTCGGCACGCAAGGAAATTCGGTTCTGCCAGCGTGTTGGATTAATACGGACCCACTGTGCAATGATCGGCACCTCGAACGAATTCATCCGAACGGAATCCCCATCCCGATTACCCTTAAATAGCTGGATCGAAGAAAAAAGGACGTATTAGTTAACTTCCATTGCTTTGTGCGATATTGGAGCAGCTTTGGGAAAGAAACGAAGAACACTTAACGGCGATTTCGTGATCGTGAAACAGTGGTGGAATTGCAATCAACGATAGCTGTCTTATCAAGCTTTTACGATCCAAATGTTAATGTTAATACATTCGCCTATTATTAGTGACAGTCATGCTGGGTTGGATTAAGTGGTTCTGTAACGATTATTCTACCGATCTGCTACTGCTGTTCACTTGTTAGTTTCTTCTTGTAAAATAGTTTAGTTCGAGAGCTAGTTATACATTTTAAAACCAAGTTGCAAATTGCCAAAGCACTACCATCCGGCGTCCGGCAGTTAAGTTAGCTATTTATTTTAGTTTACTGGAAGTTGCAAAAACCAAAACGGGATGTAACATAATTGAATTTTACGAGACTTCCCGTACTACTAAACACAGACAAAAACGACACGACGTGTGACGGATGCTTCGCTGGACGAAGTTCTCTGCCTGGACTGCCTTGTCTGGTAACGGCCTCACCAATCAATGTGTACTTTACCTGTTCCTCTCCGGTACTGTCGGTGACGGATTTCCACAGCTCACCGTCGTCCGAATACTGGACGATGTACTCCGTGACGCACTCGCTCGTTGTCGCACGGCCTGCCGTAGCAATCTTACGGACCATCTTCCGCTCACCCAAATCGACGGTCAGAAAATGGAAGTACGTATTCTCGATCGGTGTCCATGCCGACCGGCCTGCGACCACAGTTGAGTTGCCAGGGGGGAGAATTAGTAATCAATGCAACACACCAACAAAAAGAACATAACCCCCCCTCGGAAGTGGTTAGAGTGTGCCGGGTTTTGGGAGGGGAAGCAGGCACCATACACATCATGCCACACAACCCAGTACCAAATGGGAGCAGTGTGGGAGTTTGGGAGTAGTGGATAGTGTTAGTTGTGTGGCGCAATAGATTGAATCCGGTTGCAAAGTGTTGGCGTCGATGGGTGAAGGTGGGTGAGGTGTCCCGCAGCGTCCATTAGGCATTCCATGTGTTATATATGCACCGATGCACCGTATAAACCCATCATCATTGCCACATTCCCATTCGCAAAATAACGCAGCAGTGTAGGAAAAATGTAAGAGAAAAATGTTATTCAATTAGTATGAAAAAGGAACAATATATAATCGTATCAGTTGTTTGATAATAAGTATCTGAAAGTAATATGCTGTAAGAGTTATGTTACAGTAAAACTTTTGTACAACACTATCACCAAACGGTTGACCCATCACCAGCAGAAGTAGAAGTAGAAAAGCAAAGAAAGAAGAAGCGTTTATCGTGTGAAAGATAAGTGTTTTCCCATTGGCAAGCCGGAAATGAACAGCGTGGAAGAAGGAAGTGTGTTTTTTATTAAAGAAAATGTTAGAATGGCTACGCAAATGCTTCATCTCAGCGATACAAACGAATAGAACACACCACGCCACCACAAGGCAAGTCTCTACAAACAACAACATTCAATTGTCCGAAAACCCGTGCCGAAACGATGTGAACTAAGCAATTAGATGGAGGATTAGATGGTGTTCCACTGAGACACTGATCACTGCTGTGGGATGCTTTCACATTGGGAAACGTATGAAGATCGCACATGTTCTTCGCGATCCCTTTCTTTCACGGTTTTACCTTGGTGTTACCACCCGGCTCCCGGTAGTCGATGAAGTCGCGCCCGTTGAAACCGTAGCTGATGCTGTACTCGGTCAGATACTCGTTGCTGTGCGGTCGGCCCTGCGTTTCGATGCGGGTTATGTTGCGTACGTCACCAAGATCGATTATTAACTGCTGGTCGAAGTCAGACTGCTGGGCGGTCCAGGAGTAGCCACCTTTAATGTTTGTGATGTGGACAGTGGAGCAAATAGGGGGTGTTTTAGTACGGGACACGCAATACGCAACACAAAACAGTGACACAACGGCAAACAAAATGGGGACGAAAAGAATGAAGGATGAAGCTTGTACTCAGGGCATGCGATAAACGATGCGATCGAAACGAGAAGTCATGGATTAAGGAAATAATCTTTAGCGGGATTGACAACACAATGCCATACTTAAGCACTGTAATCGCTTTCTCACGCCAAACAGAACAGAAATTTTAATAAACCACAAACGAAACCATCACGTGAAACTTGCGGTCAACAAGAGTATTGAATTTCGTTCCCCTCATTTTTTCGATACTCCCTACAAAGATGATTCGTCGGCATGGCGTAACAAAATACAAAATCTTTAAAGGGTGGAGCTCGCTCGCCTTTCTTTCTTTATGTTCCAATAACAATAAACCATCCGTAATAAAGCAACGCACCAGCCTGCCTCCTGTATGTCTGCTGCAGCAGCAGCAGGAAGGAACCTCTTCAATACGGAAAGCCGTACAGGACAACTCCTTTTGAAGGACCCTCGTGTACTGGCGACATGCAAGAGATTATTCGTAAGAGCCCTTCGACAGTTCCAAACAGAGAAGGGGGAAAAAGGGTACGATAAAATTCAGCTCATTTAAAGGAAAAGAAAACAAAACTATCTTGAAGAACCCTTGGAACTCGATCAGATATCGATATCGGGCCGTGTGAAGGGTTCTGCATGGTGTGAATTGAAACATCAGAGCACTCAACCGTTACGAGAACTAATCGAGCTCGGAAAAACTCGGAAGCAAAACATAATTTGTGGCCGTTTGGTGGCGTCAACAACCGGCGTGTTTTTGGAAACAATTTCAATCCGGCAATGACGGCAGGGGGAACTGTATCGTTAGGGAGAAGAACTGATGAATAATAATTCACATATTTCACAGAGACTGACGTTTACGAAGTCACAACGTGATGAAAACAGCATTTGAAAAATGCACCCAGAACGAGCTTAATTTTATGTGCCTTAATAAACATGGACCTTCCTCTGCAGGTCTTTAAACGGTTTCTAATCAAATATACTCTATAGGGAACCAATTTCAACGTTCCTTTTTCTAATTTAAACCCGTTTTCCGGGTCCTTCCGGCCCCGGTTCTTGTCACGCTTGATCGAATAATCGTCCCCGGGTGTGTTCAATAATGGCTTTAAGAGACGTACTTAAAAGGACACTCACAGCCAGCTGTATGTCGAAGGACGAGCTTGATTGGTAACAGCTGCAGCAACACAACAGCTCCGGGAGGGAATAATCAATAGGCGCCATCGGACGGCGGAAGATGTTTTGCTTTGCACGATATGCATCCACCACCAACAAGGCGGGTGGCACACTGCCAGTTGGCGATACATGGGGATTACATTTATTTGCCATTATGTCAAGCATCCGTAATGACTCTATCGTCGATCAATATGAATGCGGTAAAATGTTTACTCGACCAGTTTTCCCGAGAGAAGACAAAAACTTTACATACCCCAGGCCTGCCTCAGTTTAACAGTCATGCAATATGCTCTACATGCCATACGCGATTGTTCTCACCTGATAGTAAGAACCCAACACTACACACCCGGTCCGTGCTATATTCAAAAGCACATCAGCAGCTCATTTCCCAGGCTGGAAAGGCTTGCTGCCGTGTGCCACGATGGGGGAGGGGAAGATAGCGATCTTGCCACCTGCTACAAAAAGAAAGAATAGTTCTGAAACATGTGCAAACCTGACGCAAATAATGTGCGCGCTTCGTAGAACGATTTATTTAAAATAAAACTAATAGCACAAAACAATGAAACAGCATTGCGTGACGTACCGAATTAACTTTTGCTTAGAGCGTGAGTGTTTAGCAAACATTTAACCGATGGTTCGCTTTCTTCGCCGACTGGAGGGGATCTTCTTGTTGGAGGAGTTGAAGCGTAACCACCAACCAACCAAACAGACAGACAGGGGATGACAGCATGTCATAAAGCCACCACTACTACATGATAGAGTTTGGTTCGGTCATGCGAAAGGTACGCGGTTCCATTATGGATCTAACAGATCCAGGAGCCAAACAAACGGAAAAAAAACGAACCAAATTTCTTACCTCAGACAGAGATAAACCGCCACCTCAACGATCCCACTGGTGGTGCGGATGTTACGAAGTTACGTTCCAATGCGACGTAGACTTGCGATACTTTAGACCTCGCGTGATGTTACTGTCAGAGACTGGTACAATTTATTGCCAAAATTCCTTTTTTTCCCTCCTGGCAATCTTTCTTTTCTAACATTCGTTTTGCATTTGGTCTATCTACTGTAGCTCGAACGAAAGGTACCCCACGACACGATGAACATTTCTTTCTGGGTCACGCTTGTTGTCAAGACAGAGGAAAGTTCGTTTACCTTCTCTTACAGCCTAAATTTTTGTATTTTACCATCCAAAATAAATTTCCCCATCCAATATGCTAGCAGTAAATGGCCACATAAATGTTAAACTTTGTGCTTATATGTACGTATATATCGACAAAATACTTTTCGATATCCCTTTTACCCATCACCGCGAATAGAATCTCAACCGTTTGGCTTTATTTTGATTTCTTATACTCCTTGCTTATAATACCCTCGCAATAATTCTCATCGATTGCGAGCAGCGGTTTGTGTCCCTCGACTAGTGATTTAAAATCGATCAGCTCGAAACAGTTGCCACTCAGATCTTGGTCCGTCGGTACATTTTCCAGCGACACCGCTACACAATGATCCCGATCGATCAGCGACTCCTCGAAGCGCCAGTTACTCATCGGTTCCGAGTTGACGCGCAGTGTCGTATCGCACACGACACTATCCTGTGCCAGTACCTCCGTCTGTATACGGAAGCTAATCTTCCTCAGATCGACCGTAATGCCCACACCGACATTCTTCACGTAGCTTTCCTTCAGGCACCAGTTACGCATGAATGCTTCCAGCTGTGCATTGTTATCGTTGCGCCCCCGTATGTATCGCCACTCGTCATCGGAGAAGTTGCGCGTCATCAGGCGGAAAAACTCGTCCAACGGTTTGCCACCACCGTACTCAATCTTCATTACGTCTACCCCTATCTTGGGGGTGGGGGAGGTGGTGCCCGTTACGTTCGATGTAACGCTAGTCGCCATGCCGGCCAGCACAGCATACCGACCCTGATGCGATACGTTGAAATCCACCGCCACGCCCTCGTTCTTTAGGAACGGTTTGCCTTTCGAATCACGCTCAAACTTGATCTCGTCGTACGCCAGATCCGTGGCCAACTGGACGAACCGGCGCATCATCAAACGTCCAATGAGGGATGCATTGAAATCGTCACGAAACACGAACCTCTGCAAGGTGTTCTTCTCCTCGGGCTGTATGCAGGACGTCGCTAGCAGCAGATCCGCCAAACTAGGTCGCCATCCAGCGAGGTCAAATGCCCAGCGAACATGACCCCCATTCCGGAGCGACATGCTTGCGGTAACCAATTGCGGATGTTACACCAAGTACGCACCACAACACTTCACGCACACGCACGCAGAGATTCTCGGATGTACAAGTATTCAGATTCTTACACACAGCCTTCAACGCTCAGCATCGTTTGCATCTTTCGCTAAGATCTTTTTTATCTGTTCACAGCATATTTTCTAACAACAACACTCAGCCCAGAACGTGTTGTTTTTGTTTATTTTTCTACCATTTGTTTCGTTAAGCGTCGGGTACGCTTGACGTCTGGTTTCGTTCAGTTTTTATGACAGCGATTTCGCCTGTTTTCGCCCCATTTCGCTCGAATCGTTTCGTTACGCATTTTTTAAATTTATTATCGTTTTACGTGAAAAAATTAACTAATTGATTGATTCAGTTATTCACCTAAAACGAAATCGTGTTAAAAAAAACAAACACACACTGATACAGTGCTGGATATTTCGTCTCCGACAGTATAGTGCGTTCCGAATACAACGATAAATAAATCGTTACGACCAGCAGTTTCAAAGGGGAGGACTCGCGCGTGATTCGGCATATTTAACCGACCATTTTTCCATACCCTTCGTTGATAATAATTGAAGCTCATTTAACACGCGTGGTCAAGCCGCAAAAGTGCATACACACGCACTGAACGCATATATATGGGGGTAGCAACTGCATTGTGAGGGAAAATGAAAAAAATCCCAAAAATTACCATCCCTTGACCCCTATTTGTGCTACAATTGTCTGAAGCACTTTTCCAAAATACTTGAGGTTAAATTAAAGTAACATCTTAAAGCCGTCCCAAGCCTGACCTGACCTTAATCTCATAAGAAGATGTAAGGATAACACGACGATCGGGCTTTGTTTTCATCCCAGCGCTAAACTGGTCGTAAGGGTGGGACTGACTCGTGTTAATTAATTCACCTACACTAGCAAAGCTGCTCCACCTCTTAGTGGGGCATGATGTGTGATATGCTGAGGAAATAGATACACTTGACTAGGCCGCAATCAGGGTATAATGGCGGCATGAGCATAACGTCTAATAGGGCCTGTGACATCGATCGGCCGTAGCTGGATGTATCATTTTCAACCCACCTCAAATACCTCCTGCATTCAGCCGTAAAAATGGCCATTCAACAGAGTGTGAGGCCATGTTTACGCAGGATACAACCTTACGCGCGATCATCCTCCGCCTGTGTATACACAGTGTCATTAGCAGAAAGTGTGCTGGGGCATGGGGGAACAAAAAAGGCGGTTTTCCATCAAATATGACTCACAGCTAGTATCACATTTAAGACAAATTTACATAATAACCTGTGTGTCTCGCGCATCCGGCAGATGTTCCATTGCTCACATCCACGAACCCGTACGAGGTTTGTTGCTCGTTCGGTGGAAAATTGTGCTAATTTAAGGACAAAAGCCACGACCCCAACCCACGCACGATGGTGGTAGCGAATGTTTTATCAATTGAAACACGCGCTCTCCGCGCTCTAACCCACTTTATTTGGTTTAGTAGTAAAATTCGGTCGTTTGCAAAGGTTTCCTCTTTCGGGTAAACAGTGGAAAACGAACCGCAGCGGGTTAGAAGCAAACGCACGACTAATGTTACATCCGATCCACAGGAATGGTGCATTTTCGTGCGGTGGTGGTTCTATTTTTGTTTGCCGGTTTGTCACAGAAACTGAGGACTTTATTTCGCAGACAGGCTGGCCATCGTAGTCTGTTCGAAGTATTTGTCACAACATAGCGGGAAAAGGGTTTCTGAAGGAAGATTTTCTTCTTTTTCTCATGCAACATCAATATCGAAGATCATTCTTAGCTATACAACCTCGTTACTAAAACGCAATAAACGTAACCTTTACTTCACTTAATTTCCATCGCATGACTCTTGAGAAATCTTCCTAAAGATGCATCTTCAAGTTTGTACCTTCTGCCGGATATCGGATACAATATCACTCAGATTGAAGCCACTTAAGATACATTTTCATATCTAGAATAGATCTCTCAATTCGACCCTAACTAAGTAGATTCCACACTTCCCTGCTTTCCTATCCAACGTCACACCGAGGGCAATTAGATGATCTAATCAAGATCCGACGAATGAAACGTTTCCTATCTAAACTAGTCTAGTCTTGCCGTTTCGAGGGAGCACAACCACCAGGGTGTCATTAGCATACGGACGTGAAAATTTGGAACGTACGTATTACGGTATCCGTCGCATCTTTTGCAAGCACTTCACTCTTCAACGGTTCCGACAACTACATGTTTGTTTTCCCTGCACTTTTCTCTGCAGCTACATATTCGTAGTACCGGTTGGAACATATTGCCCCTTTTCGCGTGTGAGCGCAGCATTCCCTGTCCACCTTGATGATGTTCATGCTGCAAAGCGGTGACGTGATGATGAACCACGGTGACACATCCAATCATTGACGTAGCCTACACCACGTACGTATCCCTCCAGACACCCCCCCAGTCCGTGTCCATTAATTATAACCCGAGTTGAGTGAGTAGGGAAACCAATGGGTGGTGTCCGATAGTCTGGTGTTCATTCCAGCGGAACTAAAAAGCGAATCACTAACAGACTGCGCTCCTGCTACTGTTGCCAATGTGGGCGATAATGAGCTACCGGGTTGTGCAATTGCATTTGCAAACTACAACCCAAAGTGCAACCATTACGCATGAGAGGGTTGTGTCCAGCTGTGCAAGGGTAGTTGCAGTTTTCAATCAACTCAAAGGAACCCAGGACAACACCATATGGTAATGGTACGTTATAAGGCAAAAATAAAAAACTGCCACAATATGGGAGGATGTTACGTGAAATGATGGCACTAGTTCTGCTGGCCCAATACATTTTTATATATTTTACAACAAATTAACACCCCCCGAAAAGAAAACCATATGGGACTGCGGAACAAATCTTTAAAAAACGTTGTTTAACGAGCGACAAGAAGAGCGATCAAATGGCAATAAAAAGTAATTTGCCAGGAAAGATGAGGTCAATTTTACGCAATGAACGACCGATGGAAAACGAACTAAAAAAAAAGGCAATCAACTCATTTCCTTACCGGAGGGTTTAAAAATAAGATAAGCTGCAAAACTCACGGTCTATCAAGGCGCTGACCTAACAGTAATGCATATGTGTAGCTGTTTTTTTTGCTCTCGTTTTTATTTCTTCGCGTTTAGTGCACGTCACATAAATATTTCCAAACAAAAACACAACACACCGGAAGAGGATTGCAAGGGAACGGAAAGGGAACGCATACACAGGAGTGAAATAAAACATTGGCAATTTTACAAGAAACACACGGAAAATAAAAACACACAAACACACACACACACATGTATACATTTGAGAAAACGTAAACTTGGAAAATGGAAAAACCGGAACGGAGAAGGGAAAGGAGTAACGGACATTGGAACGAAATGTAGCTTCACAAAAGCAAACAG
>KI423649.1:6872-23289 GCA_000473375.1 Anopheles culicifacies | reverse complement strand
TTACCTTTTCGGTGGATAGCAGGAAGTGAACGATTTGTCATGAGAACATGGTCACATTTTTTTTCGGAAATCCAGTCGCCTAATTGCAGCGAGCGTCTGGAATTTGCTTCTGATTCTTCCGATTGTGATCAGTCTCGTTGGCATGACAAAACGATTTAATTTGCCTGCATTTGATGACGCACATAAATATAGGCTGTCGCCATGCTGTTTGATGAGAAATAAGCAAAATGGATTTGTTATTAAAACACGCTTCCCTCTCACACTAAACACGATTTCTAATATATTATTAAGCTTCGTGGAGTGGCGCTCCTGTTCTTCCAGACTGCATCAACACAACAAATGATACAATGTGCATATGCAGAAAGACGAGCTAGCTTCTGGCTGTTTTTATTGACCAACTCATCATCATCATTATCATCCTCATCATGCCAAATCGATGAGAATGATAAAAAAAAATTGTGGCAAATTAAAACCCAGCACCAGCTCGCTCGGTCATCAACTGTTAGTTTGTAATTTGTGCGGCGGGGCTGTTTTTTTTTCATCTCGTGCTCCAAATAACGCCATTAGCAATTATTAGCCTGCAGGGATGAATTTTGTGCCTAAGGTTCTGTGTCACTGTAATAAGATGGGAACGGCCAATCTTCGGGATTTAATGTGTCTGTGGGTTGCGTGCATCTTTAGATGCAGGACAGGATGCAATTTGCAATCGATGATTAAATTGACTCGATGATCAAGGAGATAGCGGCACTGGTCTGTGACAGGACCGAAGTTCAAATCCCATGCAGACCGTTCTCTCGTACGCAAGACTGACTCACGATTCATATCACGGAAGCCAGAAAAGGCCAACCAAGGCTTCTCGAGATTGTAGAGCCGTATAAAAAAAGAAGTTTTTGACAAAATGGAGTGTGGATCGTTTAGTAATTGTTAATTTGCTACTTCTGTTACTGAATAACATTTTAAATTCCTGCTTACTCCTAAATGTAGGTAATATGTTGTTATTTTAAAAAAATTGAGTGTTGAGTGAGATAATCCCGAGAATATATTTATTATCAATGCTGAACATGAACATAATACAGTGCAGTGTCCCATCCTTTTATAAAATCCACCTTATATACCACTCGCTTGTAACGTATGGATTGCATTTTACTTCCGCCATCATCATTAAAAAGCAATTATCAACAAGTCACAAACATGCATCACAAAAGTTAGCGTTTAAAGCGCTCTCTTTGTCCATACGGAACAAAAGTGTGTGTATATAAAAATCATCCACACACACCCACACACACACATGTAAACTTCATTTTGCACTGGCATATTATGCATTTTAATTGGCCTTACCATTGGTCACAATGGGAAGTGCGGGAAGTGGTCGGCCGTGCGCGATTTATAGCCATCAATATTTCCCGGCCAGCTTTTCCAATCGAATTCATCAAGTAAATCGCGGTGGGCGCTTCATTGGACGCGTAATGAACTGTGAAGCATACCATTATTTACCATAGCTGTAATAAATTACTGCCTGTTCCGGGAAGTTGTGCTTTCGTTTTTTTTTAGAATTATGCTTTTATTTCCATAACGTTCTTGCTGTGGCGTGTGAGCGCTAAGCTTTTTTTCCCCAGCTCAACTCTTTTTCAGAAGCTTTATTCATCCGTGTAAATTGGCAAGCTCATCAGCTGGATGCAGCAACAGCAGCAATGTGGTAGAATGTATTTGTTTCTATTTGAAAATATTATTCAACTGTATCTTGTGGCATCAAACAATTAATAATTGTTGATAAGAATAAATGGGAAATAGAAAAAAAATCTAATATCAGCTAAATAGAGTGTCCTTGTACGCCATTGTTGATTTTGGAGAAAACTCGGCTTCAATACAGGAACATCTCACAAAATGTATGAAGATTTTCGGTATGTCAGTTGTCCATTTGGAAAGGTCAAAAGCTCTTAGAAAGTGACAATCATGGGAATGAAACCAATTATTGATGTGAGCCTTCCTGGGAAAACATGCGTTAAGGACATGTACTTTCTACCGAATTCACAACATTTTACCAAAACCATGCCCATGAGGGACCTAGAATATTCATAAAGTCGCTTAAGCGTCTCACATCCAAGAAATATTTTTTAGTTTTTATTTTTAAATTGCCTCTTACTTGGTAAATGGATTTCAAGAAAATTTTAAACCACTTCGCGTATGTCATTCTCATCCACGTTCAGGGTCTAGTTACCGATCAAATTAACACTTCCTAAAAAGGCATATCGCTTCATGTGTCACTTCTCCACATTCTGCTCCAAAACCGTGGGGAAAATCTCACCCGGAGCTGCACAAAACTCCATTCGGCCTTGTTTGTCCGAAGTGTCTATTCGCGTACTATCTACCCAATTGCTCACTCACCATCTGAGTAATCACCACCGCCGCCCGGTTGCAGTATGTGTAGAGTGAGTCGTTTCCACTTCCGCAAAAACTAAATTCCACTCTAATTCTGTTTGCTTTTGGTGCTTTTTAGAGCGTACGGCGAAGGCGTGGACGGGGTTTTTTGGCTTGTCGGCCCGGCTGTCCAGTTGGGTAAGGAAAAATACTTAATTTTAAGGGAAAATATTTTCCTTGCGAGTGAGAATGCATACGATCGCTTCGCCCTTCTAGTGGAATAAAAATAGCTCTCCGAAGCAGAATGCAAACCAAAAGCCCCTCGAGAGGTTTATGGGTTCGTGGTGCTGGGAGCCTGAAAAATAGCTTTTGGGGAAATTCTTACACTTTTCCGACAGTGCAGGCCGGATGGACGATGTGGTTTAGCACACACTGCCCCACACACAAGCTCGTTGATAGAGGTACGGTAATAGCAGATGCAGTTTGTGAACGTTTCTCACCCACCGTGGTGGATGTTTTCATTCATCATTTCACTACCGGGTAAGGTAAGAGCTGACGGCGAAGGTCCATAAAAGGCACACACAGGCACAGTTGAGCATCAGTTGAGCTCATTTATCTCGTCCCGGACGCCAGAGGTATGCGCCAACACAAAAACAGACGAGGTGGGAAATTTGACGAATGAAAAGATAAATGCACCGTGGACGAGGCACTACGCCTGCAAACCAAAACGGATGAGTTTGGATAATATATTTACTTACGGAATACTTTGCAAGCGATCGTAAAGCATTGGTATTTTTGCTGCACAGCCGAGTTTTTGAAGCTAATTCCTGCTTGAATAGATTTTATTTCTTAACGTGGGATAATGGAGCTTTTAATTCGCATTGGAGAAGATTTGCCATTTGTGCGCCATCATTTATAATGAATGCAGCGCCCTTTCATCGGTAAGATGATGGTAATTCGAGAGAGAAAGAGATTTATAATAAAATCGCGTCCGAAAAGCAGCTGGGTACTCCATCGTTTAACACACAATCTGATAAGAAGGATCCACTTCAACCGCATTCAAACACACGTACACGCCAGCCACATATGGATCAGCTGTAAACGCTGGAAAAGAGGGTTAACTTTTATCGAGTATGAAATTTCCATCTCTAAACTCGTAAATCGATAGCCGATCGCCTTCCCGTACGTACAGTGCTTTCCCGAAGCGAAAGGCGTAGGCCCGGAACTAAAAGCGAACGAATTTAAATACATTTGAATAAATTGATTATTAAATCATTCGAAAATGGAGTTTAATTCCGATTCTCCATCCTGATGGTGGTGGTGGTGGTGGGCGAACCTGTTTTAGACAATCGGTTATGGTAGGTATCAACGAATGGATCCCGGTCACGGCACCGGCACCAGTGCTTTATCAGGTGAGTATCCAGCATTTCCGCACCGCAGCGCTTTGTGCATGTGTGAGGAAACGGATGAACAATCAACACCCTTTCGGGGTCACACCAGCACACATTTGCAGCACGATGTACGGGTTTCGGGAGCAAACGAGATACCCGGTGTTAGTGCCGGTCGAACGCACCAGCATTACTCAACCTTTGGGGCTGACTTTTCCCGGAAGTCACTCCGAATATGGAGCGGAGTGGGTAAAGAACTCTCCCGTTACCAAAGTAGGGTTGCTGTTTCAGGTGCTAACGATTTCGTGTCCGCTCGATAGGATCTGATCTATCTAACCAGGATGCGGAAAAATGGAACAAAGTTCCACAACCGGATGTGAAACGGTATCATCCGTGTTCCTGTGGTCCTGTTTTTTCGCCTGCAGAAAAATGAAGACGAACGCGTTCAGGCGCACTGACACAAAGAAACCAGAAGTGCAACACTCTCGTCCAACTGCTTCACTGGCCTGGATGGACAATATCGGGCATCTATTTACATCCGATAGCCGGACACTGTTCCAGTGTGGAAGGTATCATACATTTCGTTGTAACGAACGTTCGATGTCCAGTGAACCAAGTGTGCTGGCACCGAATACTCCAATCACAAGAATTTCCAGTTCGTCCATTCGAGCAGATACCTTATCTTTTGGCGTCCATGATGTGCACCACCTTAACCATGCTCGTGATTACATTTGCTTCAATGAATCCGATTTTTCCTTCCCGCTAGAGACACATTGGTTTGGAATTTGCGTGGCAACCCGTCACGGGGAGGGGTTTGAAAAAAGTTTGTCAACGGTGATGATTTTTGAATTTCAATTTCGAGAAAAGTTTGGCACATCCTCTACCCAATCCAATTAACCACTTCCAAGGTCCAATTGCTTGATCACTAGAAGGACATGGTTTTTGTTACGCTTTAAAACACACCAATGGCTCGCTAGAACCGGTCCGCTTAAAGGGGTTGGCTAAGGGGTTAAAATCGTAGCGTAGACGTACCCCGCTTTACAGAAGCGGTCCCCTTTTCCAGGGTATGCTAACAGAATCGAATGGTGTATGGTGTCGAATGGAGCAATTATAAATCAAACGGTTACATCCTGAGTACGGGAAGACCCGAGCAACGCCTGTCAGCGTAAATTATGGTAATTTTCCCCCGAAGAAACTACCGTGTCTTCCCTTGTATTAGCTGAAGTGCGGACCAAACATCCCCAGGATAACCCGAAAGCAGGCGAACCGACGATTGCACGAAATGAGAAGTGATTATAATGACAATTAATCAACAGTTTCACGAAAGCCGGTTTACGGTTTGATGAGGCTGGTACGCTAGCTTTTACGTTACGCTGGGAACTGGTCCATTGTCGCACCGTGCCCGGGTGGTGGTTTGTTTTTCCGGTTACAGAACGAGTTACATCTGTTTTGGCCAGATCAGAGCTTGAGCAGGGGGTATGCGCGGTGATGCACTGAAGCGTGTCACTTTTAATTCGCAGCAAAAACAGTCTAACCGTTTGGGCGAGAGAAATAGGTGGCTATTGGAGGACATTGTTATTATGAGATTGCTCTATTGTATTGCTTGGTAAGGGTTAGGGTGAAAATGCACTCCGTTACAATTGTGATCTAAGAGATATACCCTTTCAACAGTCTCCGATAACGAGTTCAGTGGAAATTCTATGAGCTGTACAACACATATCCTTCTGATGTTTGTTCAACATTTACCACATGGAACTTGCTTTTCTACAGAATCATCATTTACCCAGCTGGAATACATGATCATAGAGATGATTGACTACAATGAATTTTATTTTTAAAGTGCTTTATCGGACTCCCAACGTTGCTGGGATTTTTAATTTCCTGATTACAAACGATTTTAAGGCTCACGAATGTTTAGCGCCTAAATGTATGCTAAATGCTGTTTCGTCTTAGAAGAATATTGTTTTTATTGTACTTTTGTATAAATTGATAGTTTTCGGTAGTTGAACAATGTCTTTAAAGTTTTCTGCATTATTTTCTTTGACATTCAGAAAATTATTCCGTGTTAGTTTCAAAACACTTCCATTCGAGGACACTGATAGAAAATCATTTGGAAATGTACCGACAATTTGTTGACACGTGCAAGCCAGCAATGGAACTTTCCCCAAAATAGGAAAGTCAGTTCCCCCTGAATTTCCTTTTCTTTATTCCTTTTTCCTATTACCAAATTCATACATTTCCCATCGGAGTAGGGTCCTTTGATATAGTTCTGTGGGGAGCTCAAATTAAACATAATTCTTCCCCCTGCTACACGGCAACGAAACTACATTTTTGACTACATTTTCATGTCAGGACAGTTTGATGTTGTGTATCGGAAATCATAAACTGCTGAGTAGAAATCTACGCACGCATACACAAATAAAAAAAAAATCCACAAAAATCAAACAGACCCTAAGGTGATTTCCTTGGGGGACATCACAAAATATAGGGTTGTACTGCTTTCCCAGTCGCTGTTAATCCATCAAAACGAAACGAAGGTGAAAGCAAACCCCAAGAATGGTTAGCAATAAAGCATACGGAATCGAAATAAAATGGAATTCACTTGTTAGCATAATTTTGGATCACCTCCATTAGCCCCACGTTCCTCCCGGGGTGCACAATGGTCGCCGACAACCCTCTTTCATCATTATCCGGTCAGTACACTAAGTTCTTCAAGCCCTGGAGTTCATTTAGTACTTCGTTTTCTACTCTATATGAATGCCAGTTTATTTTTTGTGAAGTCGAGAATAAGTCTTTGGGAGAGTTCCACGTTCTTAGCGATCCTTTCAGTGGGAAGTAAGTAAGATTGTTTCTTTTCCGCAATATTTTCTATGGCTATCCCGACCAGCTAGACTTTTTAATTGAATTTCCAGATTTTCCCTGTACAAATGACCAGGGTTGCAGGATTTTCTTTTGCAAACACCCTTACATCCACATCGTTATTGAACAAGAAGTTTGAAACAATTTTCTTTTCCCGAACCCCCGGCCAGGGAAAGGGTTTGCAGCTTGGAGATTTCTTTTTATGTCAATTCATTTTTTTAATTGCTCCATTTGCCGTATTCAACCCGCAGGAACAAAACTTTGCTAGCTGCTTAAGTTTGTGTGCGTCAATTGGCGTCCCGGATTTGGAGAATGACAGAATTAATTATGTAAACAAATGCAAACACTTGGTGGAAGGCGCATGGGTCTTGAGTGGATGAGGAATGCCCCTAATGAAGGCTCTCTTTGCTCAAGAGCGGTGAAGAAAACTTTTTTACCCCCAACAAAGTGAAAGCCCTTTGCGCAGTAGTTTCCATCGCTTTGAGTTTCGCTTTCCTTTTTCAATACCCAAAAAGATTTCACTTCCCGAGCAGAGCAGAGTGCCCGAAGAAAAGCGAAAGAAAAGATCGTGCGGGCAGCTTTGTTTATTTTAAAATTATCAATAACTTTTAACTAGGGGATTTCCACTAGATACATTCTCTACCTCTTCCTTTCGTTTTTTTTTCTCTGTGGTGATAAGCCATTTTTCCCCAAAAACCGAAAAGAATTAAAACAAGGAAGTAAAAGGAAATCAAACAAACAAAGAAATATCCCTCACCTTTGGCCCTACCAACAGTGCGTACTGTGTGCCTTCCATAAAAACCGAAAATCATTAAAAAGGATAACGAGCTAAAAGTTTTACTGCTTCCGGTTTTTCTTTTTGCCTACTTTCCAATCCTTTTTTGCCATCTCTTTCTCTTATGCCACACAGAACGAAGCAGCGTATTGTCTTCATGGGTGAAATTATTGGAGGCTCCAGTCGGAGACGGGCCAACTGTTTCGTAAAGTGACGAAGTAACGCTCTTCGGAGTTGGAGCATGCTGACAACAATTGGGAACATGTATTCGGAGTAAGGTGCAGGATAAAAAGGAAAAGTAAATATCACAAGAACAGCTCCAGAATTTTGGAGATTCACAAAGATTTTCGATAGCAAAAGAGGCTTTTTGAGACTTATTGCATAGACAGCATTTCAATCAAGGAATTTAACTACGATGAAGGATTGTCTTGTGCATTTTGTGAGCAGAAAATGTTTACAATTATTTCTTTTGGGAACTTTCATAAGTGCTTTACTTAATTTATGTTGGACATAAAACTAAACATGTAGTTAACCTTATTCTCTTTCAAAAAACATCCATTCAGTCAGCTAAAAATATTATTTTACATCTCTCCTGCTCTACTTTCTTTTATTTGTTTCCCTTTCAACGCAAGGACTCCCAAGGAAAGGATTTTTGAATGAATTTCGAGTAGAAGTTTAGCAGGTTCTTCTTTAATGCGCATCGTTGTAATAGCCCATCTACGCTGGAAATGGAACAGTGCACAATGCTAAAAAATGCACGACCAACAAAACTCAAAACGAGAAGAATAAGGAAAAAACATTGGGATTGAAAAACTTTTCCTCCATTTTGGCTCGACACAATGGGTAAGCAATCATTAGATCGAACTTGTAATACCAAGTTTCCATTGCCAATCCGTTACTTGTACGAATTTTGTCAACAAGGGGGGATCCTTTTTTTTTTAATGGAATAAATTTATTTTTTCCCCAAAGGAAAGGAAAAAGGTATTTGCACTTAAGGAAAGGAGTTTTCGCTCGAATCGCTTTAGAATATTTATTCTGGTTATAAAAAGTGAAATTATTTTACAGAAATAGCTCCCACTCACTAAAATCCTCAGGCAACCATCACTGGTGACCACATGAATAAATAAATTCATCTCTAACGTGAACACACACATACACTTACACGTAAAAGTTGGTTTCTTCGTCGGACATGGACCAGGAGTGCATTCTGGTGACCCCTGTTTACGTGGCTGTGTGCAGCAATTTGAAAGTTAACGAGCGTCAAGATTCTGGATACAACCCAGCCCGGAGTGTAAGCCAAAAAGTCCAAACTGTCAATGGGCTAAAGTGGGCCTTATCCAACGGGACAGGCGTACCTTTCCATCCTGTAAAGTGTACGTGATTTCAAGCTTATTGGGCCAATTATTTTTGCTTTTTAACCTGGGGTACAGGCGGCTGTGTAGAATGTCAACTCATCCTACAGTTTGCTTTTTACGGGATGAGCCATACAACCGCCCATTTCGGTTACCGTAACGGAAATGTTAGTTTCCCAGTTCTTCCCAACACGTTCCAATGCTGCCGAAAGGGGAGCAGTGATTTGTTTCCCCTAGAATCGATCGCAGCAGAGAGCTCTATGTTTTTCGCTGAACGTGCAAATCTGATCCGGTACCGGGTCTCTGGCATGCTGTATCGCTTGTACACATGAGACGCACACTTCCGGACGTGATGCGTTCCAGCCTGGTGCGTTGTTGTGTATGAAGTGCATAATGCATGCATTTTATCACCTGTTCCAGAAGTTTGACGAGATGCTTTTTAGATCGATCAATTTCCATCCCGGCCGGTGGTGTCCGCTTTATCCATTGCCCGATGATGCGTTGATGGCGATTATGGACATCATAGGCTAATGCGTTGTAGGTTAATCGAGTTTAAGCACCACACTCACACGCAGCTGCCTTCTCCTTTTTTTTAAAGCGTCGTTTTGATAGAGAACAAAAAAAAACAAACTACAACCCCAAAACTGGAACACCAGAAAAGTTTTAGCAATTAGCTAAATGTACCCTTTTGGCCTTCAAAGACACCACGAAATGAAACACTCAAGCGAGGAAACAATAACATTCCGCCACTTTACCATTCGGTGTGCAATGAAAAGCTGCCACTAATTTATAGTTTTCTGGAAAAGTCAAAACTACCGCAAGCCTCCGGAGACTTACCGGGCATGCTGTGTTGTGGAAAGTTTAAAGTAATCCTAGACCCACTTTTCCTCCCCGTGAGTCTTCTCCTCAGCCAATCCAATCCTTTACAATCTGGTGCCGTTTTTTGGTGAATGAAGGCAAATTTTGGACATGAAAGCCCCCGTGGAAAGTCTTGTTAGAACTCTATAACAAGGTGCTTTGTATTGATAATGTAAAATTAAAACTATCTTTATAAGGCCGATGTAAATTAAACAAAAGCCCCTACAAGTATGCAAACTACCTAACAAAATGCGCCCATTTTAAATAAGTGCTACGAAATGTCAATTTTAACAAGCATTTCAGATGGGAACTGGCACACTTAAAGTGTGAATCAAGCTCATATTTCATAGCAGGAAGTTTTTTGGGACAGGCCAGTGGTTACATCGCTTTTGGAGTCATTACGGTAAACCAAATAGCGCCGTGTGCCGCCACCAGGATTTGGAATAGCTTTTGCAATGTGGGCTGAATTGTTTGCTTCGTAATCAGAAAACAAAAAAGGATGTTAAAAGTTTGCAATGAACTTTGAGTGACCATAACCTAGATATGGTTTGTTTGTTTTTTTCGAGTTAATACTTTTAATGTTATTTCCAGCTGCTTCTAGCTGAACAGTTGGATTGTTGAGAAGAAGTGCGAGATTTTTTTTTATTGTGCAATTCCTTAGCAATTCATTATTTCGAATTACATAAAATTGAACGTCAACCTTCTATTATAAATAATTTAATGTACATTAAAGAGTAAAGAAGAACAAAAATTAAAATGTGAATAATTTTACAATATCTTGCCTTCATTTAGGCGCAATGAGGCGCTGCTGTGTTTCCAAGTACTTCCAAAATAGAATCTTTTCCTTCTGCTTGTCATCAAACTGGGAGATGCTTACAAAAAAATACCTTTCCACAGGGACAGAGAATATCCACCAGAAACATTCTATCGTGATGAAAATTACAAATTCCACCTCTCATAGAAGCTGTCTTAGCCCGTTCGGTGAAATGCGCGCCCAATGCAGACGGTGGAAGGAAAGTGATAGGAATTCTATAAACACATCCTTCCCTTGTGTGTTTCTCTCGTTGCCCCTGTGCCAATACCCCAGGAACTGATGAGGACGACCGGATGGATGGGAAAAATTAAAACTAGGATCTGTTCATTCCATGTCTCCACGGAGTACACGGAGTATACCGGCCAGTTATGAGTGGGGAAGCTTCTACCTACACTTTCTGCTTTCTCCTCAGCTTTCCAGTTCTCGTTGGAAGGATTACAACGCAGGCCTCCTGAGATGTGGCTGAAAAATGTCAGAAAAACATCCAGTTTGCTCGGTAAGCGGACAAAACGCTTTTAATTATGAAATATCATCACATCGCACCGTCGAAAGGATTATGAAGAATGTGTGAACCAACCGTCGGTGGGTCATATGTATGACCGTGGGTGTGTGTGTGTGTGTGTGTGTGAATATTTTGCAACCATTTCATTGGTTACCGGAAAAGGAAAGTTGTTAGAAAACTTCACCTCAATGCTGAGGAAACAGAATTAAAACCTTTTTTTTTTAATTGCTAGCATGAAAATAATCGCTTCCGAAGGACATCTCCCACATGGCTCTACATTGTGGGTAGGCACATGTCAACACGCGTCCGGCTTGAGGATAACCAGAAAAACACAGCGTATCCTTTAACGGATGAGCAATGTCCACGGATGCTCGTTTTTCTGTATGATACTTTTTGTCGACGCTTTAAAAACAAACTACAACTTTTGCTGTATGTTTTATACATTTTTCACGTTTTTGCTGCAAAACGCGACATATTTTCATAACAAAATTTAGTTAAACAATGCTTATAATTGATTTAGATTAAGGTATTACGCCTCTTGTCCAGGACTACCACACACACATGCGACATAATTGTGAAACCAAGCAATCCTGAAATATAACCTAAAACTGAAAATGTGTTTGTGAGAAAAGAAAAAAAAGGCATCCCATATTGTTCGTCGTTCGTTGACAGCTTTGGTTAAAATGTGTAAGCAGCGCCGTTACCGTAAGTCCAAACATATCCGGCCACACTGGACCACCACACACAAACACAGACAAGCGCTGGACCGGATATGGTTAGCCTTAATGTACGTTTGAATGGCGTCACACGGCACAAAATCCGACATCTGACCTGAGCGTACAAATATTACCGGAAATATTATAATCAGTGTGTGAGGGAAAGGAAAATAAACGAAAGGATTGCCCAGCAGCATGAATCTGCATTGGGAAAAAGGTGTTGCAGGAGAAGAGCATGTTTTCCTATGGCTTAAGGTTCCGACGTTTCCGTACGGAATAGGATTCCGGCTACCTTCGTTCTGCGGATTGCCTACATTCAGGCGATTTATAATATTTCGCTTACTTTTTTTTGTTTTTACTCCTTTTCGTTCCTTCGACTACGGTATTTCATTCCCAGACAGGAGTAAAATACCAAATGAGCTACATTGGGCTGAGATACCTTGCCGTAGCTTTCACCTGCCAACCACACTGAGCGAGATAAGAAGCGTGGTCCTGATCTGTGGGGACGGTAAAAACCTCCCGGAATGTCCGATGATAATTCCATGTAATTATCATTATGGCATTCGGCACCGAGTGAATACTTTCCGGGTGGAAGGATGAGAGCAGCGTTAAGGAACAGTATAGCGGATTAACGTGCAGCTCAGAACCGGATTGAAGGTCTTATGCTGCGGAAGGGGTTATTTATCCGATGTGGTAAAATATTTAACAATGTTTGCTGATGGTTGCAATAGCTATGTAGAAGTAAAAATCAAAATATTATTTCAATAATAACTATTAACTAGATTGCAACTAGAGAAGTATTTAAGATGGTCTAAAAATATCTTAAACGTACTGCACTTGCACACTTTTAGGCTCCGAAAGATTTCAAACACCCTTTATGGGAAATGAAATAAAAAGCACTCACCCTAGATAGTTGAGCTATTTATTCATCTACTATCCATTTCCCGTCCCCTCTTTCACACAATAAAATACATTCCAATTCCTCCCCGAGGGCTATTTCTAATAAAAATTTAGCTATGCAACCGACCAGACTTGTTTTCGTCCTGTTTTTTTTTTTTCACCCACAACACAACACTGCATTGGATTAACTTTGTTAAAGTCAAATTCAATTTCTAATTATGGTCGCAATCGACCTCTTCAAGCGTGTTCAGGAGGGGATTGCATCCTAAACTTCCATGCAAGGATTTGTTATCCAAAACAGAGGGATCTCAACCTTTCTAAGGCAGTACCGTCAAGGCGTGAACAACAGATACGAGGGAGAATGCACCAAAAAAAAGGAGGAAATAAAAACACAATCTCACACCGGACACACAAACTGGAAAACTCGACCAAGCTGTCAACGGTGTACGTTCGTGTGACCATGTGCGCGCCACCCTTACGTCGAGGTGGAATAAAAAGTAATCAAATCATGTAAAATAGCCCTGGATGCTCTCACTCGCTCGATCTCTATGCCGGTGTACCTTGGATAACAAGCAGTTCGTCACAATCAGCGCATACTGGGAGGGTTGCCACTGGACCCTTTCTTTTCACATCGTACGACCCCTTCGGATAATGGCTGTACGGAATCGGCTTCTTTTTCTATCTTGCACCCGAAAGCGGAAGAGGCAGAAGCACATTAATTCCTCTTAAGGCATGGATTTGCAACCACCCACCCACCAGACGGTTGCTGGACCGAAGATCGAGAAAACGAAGTTAAAGAGCACCACCTCTGGGTGATTCTGTTTGGGAGGGGATCGGGACGAGTGATGGAAAGTGTTTTTCTATTTTCCTGCCAGTTTTACAGAAAGGTGTGTTTGAAAACAAACTTCAGCTCAAAAACTAACCTTCGTCGGTATCGGAACGAGGAGGATGCAATAAGTCCGCGATGAATGGTTACAGAAATTGTAAAAATCTCTGTCTACAAACAAGAGCACTTCCGGTGGTCTGAAGGGTACACCAAGATCATTCCTTCTTTCCCCCATCGAAAGCGATTGGAATCGTTCGGTTTGCGTTTGATTGCATTTGAATGTAATCATATTAATGCTACGGCAGTGTGTCCGGGGGTCGCACAGCAATGGAGGAATAATATTTTTACTGCCCTTTGCGCCATCTTAAAGGGGATCGATTGAAGTAGGTTCGACTATTCATGAGCTTCCAATAGGAATCCCCGTGGAAACACCCTTGGGAGTTGTGGCTTGTATGGTGCAGATAGAAAGCTAACTTCTTCCATCTTAAGCCGCTTATTCAACGCAAGACTTTCCCCGCTAATGGGCGGAAGGTACGGTAAGGACTTTCTTTAATGTCCATTTTATTTTTCTACTGTTCGCTCAGGCGGCGTACAAATCCGGTGACGGATAGTCCGCTCCAGCAATGCTAAGAACCATTTTATCATCTTCAACTACCAATTCGGCCACTGTTGACGGTGAGCTACATCATAACCATTCCTCGCTGCAAGTAAGTATCGATTTATCACCAAACTGTCCGTTGTCCGCCAACGAAACGTGGAAGGATGGTAAAACTAGGCCACTCATCAACCCATCTATTCCATAAATTACTTGCAAGAAAACAATTTCGTTGGATAAATATTATCATTATGGTGTCTACCCGCGTGACAATGTCTTGTCGACGCTGGCCTACATTACATTAAGGGCGACCGGGCGAAAATCCCATCACATCCCTCTTGCAAGCAAGACAAACGACCCATTGGCACTCGGCTGAACGATATTATCGAACTGGGTGGTCTGATAATGAAATGAAAGAAAACTGTGCTGAATCTTTGATGGAAGCCGTGTACGCAATATTTATGATAGGGTATATTAGTGAGAAAGTGGGAGAGTAGTAGTTGGGTTTGGTTGGAGGTTTGGCTAATAATATCGAAGCATTGAATGTGTGACCTCGACATAGCTTTTGGAGCGCTTGAATGTATGCATAAAAGAATTTTGTTTAATGCGCTTTTAGTTTCTACCTTGCTAATACACCATGATGCGTTAATTACGTCCAAAACAATTCACTTTACATTTCACCCAATGACGAAATATGTAAATCGATAGAACAGCACATCCAAACACAAGCAAACAAACCAACGCAAACAGACTCCCAATCGTGGAACTCATTATAATAATGACAATCCAATGAACCCAAGCTACTACAGCTTTTATCCATGCCAAAATCCACTTTATGTTAGTGCGTTTGAAATCAATTTCGCAAATAAAGCACACCGCCATCAGCAAACACTACAGCACAAGCCACCATTGTGCATTTGTTTTCAGTTCATATTTTGACTTGCGAATGCGCCTAGCTGGGTATGCAATCCGAAGGCATGTTTGTTTGGTAACGTGCAATTTTCAGAATTCGGCACACACTGAAGCTTATTAGGAATTGAATTAAAACTAATTAAACCTAATCACTGTAAAACCGCGCGTGAGCTCGTGAGTACCAGAATGTTGACATTTGTTCACACTGCTTCGGGTAGTTTTTGCCGCCAGGAGGGTTGCCATTTGATTATTGGATCAGCGGTAAATGGGGAAAATATTGCTAATAATGAACATTTACCCTGAATGCCTAACACACCCGATCAATGAACTTTTGCCACGAGCTTCAAAATGTCCTAAATGCTTTCCACAACCCCGCACGAAAGGAAAGGAGCGTCACGGGTGCCTCATTAACTGGCTGTCAATAAGAGTGCGTTTTCCTCTTTAGTGCACACTCGCACACTTGTCCACACGTGGCGTTCAGGGATGATTATGACTGATGACAGGTGGAGAAGGAAGGATGTGCTAGTGTTTCAAATGTATGATCGCAATTTGAATCGCTCGTTGCCGCGGGTTGAAGGACGTGAGGGCGATGAAAAGCCATGGTGCATTTCTGCGATCCACTGTCAAAGAGGGCCATTTGACGATGCTAATTGAAATCGAGCACCGATCAAATTCGACGCGTTTTCACTCAATCTGTCCAACCAATTAGTACGCGACCGTGTGTGTGTGTGTGAGTAGGTACTCACATCATTGATGGGAAAATATGATTTGACAACATTCTATGCTATGTCTGTTCAGTTAATAGCTTCACAGAGACGTTTGGATGTGCTATTTCCACGGTAGCAGCAGTGCGGGTAAATTGACATACTGATAAAAAGGTAACAGCATTTAATCTGTCTGGCATCGAATGTTTCCGGCAAATGGAGGTCGTTTAATCCGCTCGGTCTCGCAGCTGTACTGTGCATTTTTATGTGATTTTCTCTGATCTACCATCAAACAGCTCAAACGCTTTAACGTGGAAAATAAAACACATCAACAACAAAACATCAAACAAAGTATCAAGGTAGATAAACTATTGTTTTTGTTTTCGTTGTGGAGATCAATCAATTGAGAGCTTGTGTATTACTTTTGAATAAACACTCTTACTAGCAATTTGCACCTGTAGGTGTGTGTTTGGGACACCGACACATCATCATTAAATTAATTGATATATAAATCGCTCTTGCCCGATCACCGCACAACGCAGTGCTAGCGGCCATTAGATACAACAATATAATGTGAACGGTTTTGTGGCGTTTATGTACGGGTATGATTGAAAGGTGCGAAAAGAGAAAATTGGAAAGGTGTGATGTTAAGCTCGAGTTTAAATGTTCCAACTGTGAATAAGCTGCAACAGATACTTCATTACTGCAGCCATGTTAAGGGCGATTCACTTTGGTTCGCCGTTTGATTGTCATATGTCCTTTTTAAAAATCACAAACACTCTGATTACTACTAATTTTTTTAACTATTTTCTTTTAACTCGTATCGTTCTTAGACGACGGTATTTAATTTATTTATGA
>KI423648.1:6344-27293 GCA_000473375.1 Anopheles culicifacies | reverse complement strand
TGGCGCAATACCACCCAAAGCATTGCTTTGGTACTTGTTTTATGCTTTCAAAGCAAAACGTGCATCTTTTACCTGCGCGTACCGGGCGAAATTGAAAATGAAGAAGAAAGCAACAGCGAAACGAAAACAAAAAAATCACTTTCTCTGTGAAATATTTGCCACCCACACAATGGGCTCGGTACTAGCCGTTTGCTGTTGTTGTTCCACCGACACGCCATACCCAATGTTACCCCGTTCCACATATTTATGTTTCCTTCCTGCTTGTTGTGTTTTTTGGGTTGTGTTAAACAAACAAATTGTTTTACATTGGGTTTATTTATTTGTTTTGCTTCGAACCACCCAATAAACCGCGACGCACATGAGGGGAAATCGGGTGGATGGAATGGTTTGTTTTGTGTGTGTGTGTGGGGGTTTTTTATTTTGTTCAGTGTTGTTGCATATATGCACCATATTGCGCTGCGTAATGATGCAGTTGCAGTGGGAGGAGTGTGCATTTTTGTTGCACCGCTAACTTTAACGGTGCTTTGCACATTGAAGCGGATGCACTCTCACTCTCACTCTCCCATTGTCGGTAATTAAATATTTATACAAATTCAATGAAATCAACTCGACACCCGTCGCCGGGTTGAGGGAAGAAATAAAAAAAGTTTGTAGGTAATAAATTTCCGTTTTCCCTTTTTTTCCGGTCCCGTTCGCTAATGGTTTGGGGGAGGGAACCATTTTCCCCAAAATTTACATCACTTCCCTGCTTGATTGCATTAGGGGGGTTGTTTGTTTGGGAAGCCTGTGGCGGGGTACGGGGGTGAATTATACACCGAAGGGGGTTGGAAAAAGGGGATAAAAATTATTTTCCCATTTCACTCATCCATCCATCCCCAGCTAGAAAGCGCGATAGAGAATAGGTGTGAGGCGTAGTGGCCGTTTTTGTACTTCCTCCATCAAACAAACAACGCTAGAGATGTGAGATATTTTAAGCTCGTTTGCAGTATAAATAGTTTTTATTTGTCCGTGTCCCGGGACCCGGGAAACACATCGGTGCGAATATTTATGTGCTTAACGGACAACGATGGTGTCACATTTTCATTCCATTTCCGTTCTGTCCGTGTTGGACAGTGGTCAGCGTTTCTGCATTTTTGTTTTGTTTTGTTGCACAATTGCACTTTTTGTTTCCTTCGCTTTTGGCCTCCCGGAGACGAGTGTCGCATCCATGATACACCTCCCTCTCTAAGGGTTGGAAAATCGAGAAGGGGATGAAATTAATATGTTTTTCTTCCGGGTAAAGCTGTCCGGGTTCTCGCGCGAAGGATCCATGGGTACATTCTGAGTCTGCGTCTGTGTCGAAAAGCAAAGATACAATTCCGCCAATGCTGTCAGCACATTTTCTCTTTATATCACCGATGGTACCACCACCCTGTGGTGATTATCGCTGTAAATGGTTAGTGTGCGCGAAATAGGAATTTTCGCCAAAGACAAAGGAAATTATCCATTAAAAAAGCTATTTGTTTTGTTGTACTTGTGTGAAATAAACAAATGGTTGTGTGAAATAAACTTTTATTATTTGTTTTGTGTTAATACATTCCTGGAGGATTCTGGGCTCGTGGTCACTCGTAGTATCATCATCCACGCATCTGAATTGCGGCCGAGATTCAGAACTTGGTTTTGATCGTTTCCTCTGGGCTATCGAGTTCGTCAGAGTATGAAAGACAAACGTCGCAATGAGTGCACGTGAGATTCAAGAACATAAATGGATCTTTGTAATTCGTGAATGACTCTGACGCTGGAGAGAGGAACATGCAATTCTTATATCAGACTATAGGAATATGTATAATTCCTATGCAGCGCACACTGATACGTTCGGACGTCTTCTACGAATAAGAGCCATGGAATTTGTTAGAGAATGGAGAAGGTAAATAATTCATCAGTGACCAAAGCCGGAAGAATAAGTTGGTTGAGACACTTGATGACTCATATCTCACCAAAAAGGTGCACATCTGCTACTTTTTCTTCATGAGATGTAGAGATGCACACCAAACTCGATGGAAGGATCAAGTGGAGTTAAATGTATGGAGATTGGAAGAAGCCTGCAAGGGTATGGAGGAATGCAAATGTCTCATGGACAAACTCAATAGAGCGGACCAATATTGGGAGAACTAGTACTGGTCATAGTTCCAGCTAGAATTTCATTAGATAGGTATCTACTACGACCAGCCTTTCTGTTCACCAAATATTGTTCTAGTAACTAAGTTACGAAGTTATTTTCTACAAAATGGTCTCACTTAGAAATGGTATTACAGTTCGAAGTCTCCCCCAATGGATAATTTAATTTTAATAACGAACAATCTTTATTTCCTTGTACAGAGATAAAACACGTCCGAGTTCGTGTCTTAAGTCTTATTAAATTAGTCTTACTTTTGATTGTTCTGCATGTATTATTGGCGGGATGACTAAAATAAACGTAAATGTAAAAGTAACCTAAACAATCCTAAAAGATAAATATATCTTCCAAAAATTTACATCCAAGTTATAACTCCATAATTCTGGGTAATCATGAGCTAAATTGAAATGAGGAACATCTCATTTTTTATTCTTTTGTAATAATAATTTCGTTTAGTTTTAATAACCAAATAAACCGTTCATTACTTTGGCATTCTAGGTTAAATATGTTGGATTTTTCATTGGAATTTGTTGATAATGTTGTTGAATTTATTTTTTATTGGAAAATATGTTGGACATTTTCCAAAAATAATGAGAAATTTTTGAAGCATAATGCAAAAACTAACTAATCGCCTTAAGAAATCATTGTCAGTCTTCGTTCATAAAATGCTAGTGGTTTAAAAAAAAAGTTCATGGAACATTTTATTTGAGACGCTAAAATTAAACAAACTACGTAAATGTTATGCATTTTTGAGAATCTATTGTTGAAAACATTTCGAAAATCTAACCTGTGAATTCATGAGCATGTTTAGATTGGATTAATTTATTACTAGACTCATTACTGAAGATGCATTTGAATAACTTCTCTGAAAAATTTTCAATGAGCATAACAGTACGAGCAAACTAATAAAAAATAATTTTCAACCATAAACATTTTTTATTCTGTTGTTAAAAATTCCTCATCCAAATTCCTACTGTACAGTAATGTGAAAAATAGGCCAACCAATGTAAAGATAAAAACAATAATAAATATATCGAAAATTGCGGGTGAGTCTTGTTTGAATACCACAGCGTTGTGTACAAATTAACACATATTGTCCCACCGGCACAAAGCACACCACACCAAAACAGTTATGGCTCGGTAGTCTTTAAGTCGTGGTATCGCTGTTGCTTCACTTTTGCCTCATAGCAGCATTTATTTAAGTCAACAAAATTGCAGTCAAAAGTGTGATTTCATACGGCCAAACGTAGGGCCTACCGGGGGTGATCGGCGGGATGGGAATGTTTCGGATGTTGTTAACGGTTTGTTTACGGCTGTGTAGCCGATAATTGTTGCCGATCGTTTTGTTGCTGTTCGACACGAGTGCAGTGAAGTTGTACGGTTTCTTTGCCGTGACGGTGACCGGGTGTTAAATCCTTACTAAATAATTGGCCATGTTTGGGGCCTTGTATGAATGTGTTACATAGATGCAGCTGACCACCGAGAATGGTCTACCATATAGGAAGCAAGACATTCTCTTCGTACAGACAAAGCGTGTTGAAAGTAAGCACCCTTGCGCTTGCTACCATTGAGTGCAACAGAGCGTTATCACTGGAGAGAAATACCGTTTATTAAATATTGACAAATTATGCCGCTTTTGGGAAGCAGAATGTTTTCAAACATTAAATCAAATTGTAGATTGCTAAACTTTTAACATTTTCATCCCCTCTAAAACAATCACAACTATTCGCATCGCGTTTGACTTTGGAACGGCACGGAGCAACGGCACGAACGAAATTTGTCGAAAAGTTTTCTCGTTGGCTTCGCCGTGCGCGAGTTAAAGACAATCGGTTCCAACTTTATGATGATTCAATCGTTGTATCTTTGCGAGCACTTTTTCTCTTCCCATCCAGGGTGAAAGAAGCTGACGAATGCCCGTCCCGCCGATCAGTTCCCCCCAAAAACCCATTGCCCATTGGATACCGGATACCAGGGAAAGAAACTAGTCTGTGCCGTTTCCTGTTTGTCTCGCCCGGAACGCCGTGAACTTTGCGAACGGGAACACCTCTCGAAGATGTGCGAAAGGCGCGGTTTGAAGATGAAGTTGTTTTTTTTTCTTGCTGTCCGCTTCGTCCTCTCCAGTGCTCCATCTTGTGGAATATCTTGTGGAACCGTTTTGACGCTAGCGCATCGACATCGTCTCGCGGTGCGATGTGCAAAATAATTCAATCACCGAATGACGCGTCGTGAAGCGGAAAATCGTCTAGGCGGAAAAGCTTGCCCGTCTGTACCACTCACACATACACACACACTCTCCCTCATTCGCCTTTACAAAGCAGTTTTCGTAAAGAATTCGGTCGCTCCAAGCTCGCGGAAAGTCAACCATTCCCGGTTGGGAAAATTCGCCAAAAAGGGTATGTTTGGTGGTCAAGAGGTGGAGGTGTTGTGGCGGGAAAAGGGAGCGACGGGGGGAGATTGGAAATGCAATTAGTCTGCATTTATGTTTGTCACTTTGGCGAGAGGCATTTTCGTAACTATTTCCAGCCGGGAACCATCCAACTACTTACTTCCATGGTTGTATACCGTAAGGGGTGTGGCTCCGTTTAGGTTCGTTCCGTTCCGTTTTCCATCCGGACCGGCAATTGAATCTTTTGCTAAAGGGAACGGTTTGTCGTACGATCGGCGGTAACTATACCATCGTGTCCGATTTCTGAACAAACGGGGTTGGAGGATGGATTGTGGGAAGGCGAAAGATTCGTCTAAATGTTCACGATCTTCACGTTCCGGAGTGGGGTGTTTAAATAGTTTTGTAGAGCGACAGAGAGAGAGTGAGAGAGAGAAAGAAAGAGCGCCAAGCAAATTGGAGTCGCTTAATGATAAAACGATAAGTATTTTAGGGTAGGGTAGAGTTATTTGAAAAATGTTTATCAAATCGTTTAAGAAGTTTGAAATGACTTCTATCTTTCTATCTCTCTTGATTTTCTACCAAGAAGCAATTAGGTAAAGCCTTTGTAATTAATGCGAGTAATACGATTTAACTTGAGATAAATACTTCTAATCCCTTCGATAATATAAGGTACAATTTATGTATTCATAAATGAATGTTTGTTTGTTAAAAATAAAAGTTGAGGAAGTTCCGCCCGTCTTATGCATTTAAACATTCTTAAGCAAATCTCACGATTTCAGAACATTCCAATGCCAAGTTATTGAATATTGGCATACAAACTCCGTTTTTCTGGATTGATATAAGCAACTGAGGGACAAATATAATAATTTAAAGCTTTGAATGTGATTCATCAAAAGCGGTAAGTGATCATAAGTTTTTAAAATGCAATAAAGTCGGCAAAGGCAGATTAACCCATGAGCAAATTAGGTGGGTGGGCCAAACCGGTGGGCCACCGCTCATACAATCAAACCGTTTAGCTATTCGAAAGAACAGAACTCCTGATCATCACAATAGCTTCAGAATACGGGGTAGGAAAGACCTCCCCTAATCACCGGTTAATATTCTATTTTTTTATGAAATAAGAGTCAGTACAGTTGAAGGTGTAAGGGTTTCCCAAGATCAAACTTCGGAGCTTTGAAGCTTAATGACTTTTGCTCGCCCAGGATTTGATGTGACAGGTCTTCCTATTATTGCTGGGGTTCTAAATTTCATAGCACTTAGGGTCACCACCCAGAAATCAGAAGCTTAATAGGTCACTGATTGAGCATCATAAAAGCAGAAGCCTCAGGAAAACTTCAATTTATTTAAAAATTAGTGAATGGAACATAATCAATTCAATTCAGATCTTAATGAAAATTCACCATATGTTAGTTTGGAAAATATCCTTATGATATCTTTCAGTTTCGTGAACAACACAAACGGGTCAGCATAGCATAAAGAAATAGTCCTTATTTTGTCGGAATTCGAAATGTCGGAAAGATTCCTTTTTTGGGATTTGAACCTCGGTCCTGCCCTATGAGGCCAAAAGTCCAGTATTTCCAGAATTTCAATAAAAGGAGGATCAGGTGGTCATCAAGGGTGCGGATGACTAGGGATGCTTCAAACCCCCTTCATACCTTTTATTCTGCTAATTATTCGACGTTAGCTTGGCTCTAAGGAGCTCTCTATCAAAGTGGATCGATTCTCATTTCAGCAAATTGTACTCTTAACATCAAGGGTTTCGTCCAAATTCCAAGTTTCCAGAAATGACTTGGTTGTGCCCAAATTTTCCAAATTTGATCATTTTCATTTAATCATTTTCAAATTCAGATTAACAATATTGATCAAGCTTTGAGAATGAGTGTAGTACAAGTAGGAGAGTGAAATTATGGGAAATTAAAGTAAAATACTACAGCTGTTCATGTAATTAAACACAGTTTTAAGATGCTCTATTTGTATCAGAGTCAACAGAACTCTAATTGGAGAATGTGGGCTTCTTTTACGGGCAACCAGAACAGAGAGAAGCTGGAGACAAGAGGCATTAAACGTCTGACATCACATAATGCCACACGGACACTCCGTTGTATTTTGGGAATGAATCGATTTTTTAGTAATTAAACATCCAATATGTATTCGTAGGATTTAACGAAGTACGCTGGGTCAGCAAGGCTTATACAACTGCAACATACAAGGCTGTAATTAAGGAAGAAAATGTAAAACGAAATAAAAAAACAAGTAACAATTGAATGGTAAAGAACAATGAAGTCCAAAAAATCTCTCCAACGCCTAATTCACTAGAAAGCAGTCAGAGGCGTAAATAAACCAACCAAACCCCTTCTGTTGCACTGCACGCTTCAACGATTACGCGACGTTTCGTTTCGATCAATTTTCCGATCCAAAGTTTCCGGTGATTTGCATGCCAATTTTCCGCTTTCGGTGTATCGATTTTCAATCAACCTGCCGACGGCATCGGCATCGATCGACAATATGCGGCCCTAATCGGATCCTTACGGAGCTGCTGCATGAATGCAGGCTAGTTAGAAACACAAATGAACCATATCGGACCCATTGTTCCAACGGTATGCGTAAAGTTATTGTTGCATTGCTGCGCACCCATTCTAATGAACATGTACGTAGCCCCCCCCCCTCCGTGCGTGTGCATGTGTTGGTTTGTGCTTTGGGCGAGGAATTATGAGCACGTGTTAAGTTAAACACTGTTGCCACTGATGCCAAAACGATAAGCATCACTATATTCGGATACCGAGCGTTATCTCATCGGCACAATAATGTGACTTTATCAGTGATGGTGGCTGGTACAACACACGCACCCAAACATTCCTCTGGCGCGTTCTGCCAGCAGCAGGATGGTAGTGACAATGGCCGGATTGTGTTGAACATACGCTACCGAGTGCATCCAAAGCTGGTGGGGCAATGGGTTTGCGCGTCGTGTGAGTGCATATTTTATGCTTTTGCACTGGAAATGGCTTCAAATTTCCAAAGCACTGCCCGGAGGGCTTGCACTTCTTCGCCCGGGTCGCCCTTATCCTCACACGCCACGCTCAATTCCTTGAGGGGATGTCATCACGTCGACGGCCAGCGACGGGTGAACCGCGTTGTACGAATTGGACACCGTTGGTCCACTGCGCACGGTTGATGCGTATGGTTTCGATGTTTAAGGTTTTAATTTAGCACCATCGCATCGTATCCTCCTCTGCCGGGTTGGTTCGCTTCCCACACGCGAGGTGTCAAAATGAAGTGTTAAAGTGCAGCACGTTTGCCCAACAATTAGTCGCCCGATTTTGACACCTTTTGCGTTGCGGGAAGGTTTCACGATTGCTGTGGAGAATGATCGTTCGTAGTGGAGTTTGTTTCTATCTCTATTTTGCTACTCCTGGAGGAAGAAGTTTTGGTACCTCACAGTTAAATTATTTTAATTATAAGAGTCATAAGATAAATTTATGTAATTATCCCTAATATACTTATGACTCCACAATTTGCTCCGAATAAACATGCTCCATCACATGCTTGCTAAATTAATTGTAAACTTTATCGTACTGTTGGCGCATGTTTACATCGATATTGGCTAGAGCAACCCACCCAGGAACATTTACACCATGTTGCACAATATTCATCCCCTGCCACAGACCCAACTGGAGGCGATTGGAAAATTCCTTTTTCGAAAAACACAACCAACACATACACCAACGCTGCGCAGCAGTGGGAAGTGTTGATAACTGAATGGGCTGTCGGCAATGTGTACTGATACGCGCTTTAGTACGCCTTTGCCCATGATTGTGTAGCATAAATGATTGCAGTTCATTAATGCTGCCTGAGCCGTGGGGTGTGAACGGTATGGTTTGTGATACAATTGTTGCTGCCTGTCCAACTATGACATGGTCGTGGTGGTAGTGCTGCTGTGGTGCCCGCGTAAATTATTGTTTGCAGAGAGGTGATTCGATTACAATGCCTTTTTGGACAGTGAAGGTCACAGACTTGCCGGGTGGCTGAGTTGTACAGTAAGACAAACAACATAAGCTTATGTTCAGCAAATAATTTGTAGCTAGAAGCTTTAATGGTTTGGGATATTTCTATCTAGCTATTGAGGTGTAATGACTGTTATTATTTAGATATGTCTAAAAGAAATCAGAGTATATCTTTAATATGACCAGCCCGTGATACAAGAACTCAAAAACTAGGGTTGAATTATTCTGTTGGGCATATTGGGTTATTGTTGTAAATGCTGGAGATTAAAAAGTTATTGTCATTTTGAGTTGATTTCCTGAAAGCAATTAAACAACCTGGATAGTTGAATTCCAAAAAATTCATGATTTCTCTCAAAAACTTCACATTAGAGATTCAGAGTTAATCATTTTTGTAAGTATCTATTCTGATGAAAACGTCTAAATAAAATTTATCCAGAATTTGTTATAACATTAAACATTAATAAAAACAGATATTAAATGTTGACTCTAAGCTCTCATTTGAACTTCACACCAATGAGATGTGAAGGAAAGCAATGAGATATTTAGATCTCACTCACCAGATCATAAACTGTTTTCGCCGAGCCTTGCCTATGTATTTGTAAACCTTGTGTTGTCATGTTCATTCGTTACATACAATAATTCTTTGCCTTCTAGAGCTCATTCTGAATTTGGATGAAAAGTTTAGAGAGGTTTCAAAGATGTTTCAATCGAATATTTTTTAGTCGTTGATGAGGTAGGTCTTGTGTGTTTTTGTCCACCAACCAAGTCCATTATTAGCTACTAGAATTGAACTCTCTCAGATGTTGACTCACTTAAACTTAGGCACTATTCGTCCTAGGTCTATTTTTCCTCGTTCATTTCTATACTCCCTCTAGTAGCACTCTCTGTTCTTGCGACCATTTATTCTTGCCATTACGCCTTATATAACGTTCAGATGTTTGCCTTCTTCCTAATTTGTTCATAGTTCCATACCTCACTTTTAGTTTAAGCCACCCCTTGCTACTTTACGGACTCCACATTTCAAATTTATGGGTTGTTTTGTTTCAATTTTTAATTTATGTAGAATAGATTTCACTGTCATCTGTTTACAGCTAATGTTCGCTTAAAGCGATCTGGGCTAGTTTATATGTAATAATTTAGATTAAGATTGGTGTATTTATTTTTATTATTTTATTTCATTTAAAATAACTGATGTTGAAGTCTTATTAAAAAGAAGCCATAGTTGTTAAAGTGGTCTAATAAGAACCTAACAGGGTGATCTTTAAAATAGAAAAAAATGGAGGTGGTTAGTTTAGAAGGGTATAGAATGGCTTTGCCGAGGTCTAACATCCCAGTTATGCTTATTTCTAATGCTTTGCCTTACTCTGACGAGAAACAATAATTTAATCTATCAAAAAACACCATTATATTTTGAATATTTATCGTGACAATCGCGACAAGAAAACACTTCAGAATCATTTGTTATCAATTACAAAAGTGATCGAAAAAATATAGAATGAATTTGAAGTGTCCAATCTTTCATTTATCAAACCTTATAAAATGACCACTCATGGTTCTTGTTATTATTGTAAAACAATCTTATTTTTTTAATAAGAGAACCAATTTTACAAAACTGTTCCATATAATTAATTAATTAGTTAATAAACGGTTAATAAACAAAACCGTTCCTTTAAGGGCACTTTCTTAGCGCACACAAAGCAGTGGCTGCTTATATCACCGATCAGGACAAGATAAACGAGTATCGATAGCTTGGTATCATGTTTCACATTGCACTTAATCTTTCACCTACGTTGCTCCATCACTCGCACCACGGCTCGATTTATAGCGCCCCGTAATGATTCCGATTAAATGGCTCGCGGGGGACTCCATGCGCTCCATCTTTACCACCGTACGTAATTAATCGCTTCCGTGCTTTTGCGATTCTACACGATTTTAATCGCTAATTCACCTGATTGCTTGTCTGTTGCATGTCACACGCGCGAGGAAAACGGGGTACATGCCTTTTTGTGTGCCGGCATGCTACCGTACAAAGTCAACAGCGAATGGGGTTGGATGGGTGACCCATTGTCACCCATTCTTGAGAGACGAGCGAGATTGTTGGTTCAACGCTTCTGTTGATAATTCAATTGGCACTTGATCGAAATGAACCATATTTCATTTGCTTACCGACACAACCTTCCGTACCTTCCAACAACCGGTCTCCTCTTTCGACCAACCTGTATGTGTATGATCTTATCGCATGATTTGCATGTAATGATGATTCGCTGCACACGGTTGCACCGGGCAATCAATTACTGTCACGAGCGATTCGGTGGGGACGGAATATCAACTTCAAAGGTCTGGTATCGTTGTCAGTCTTTAGTTTCCTGTCTTGCCGCTACCCTCTGGGTGGCCACTCGGCGCACTGGAGAGGAAATGTGTAAACTATCAATTTTATGCTTGCTAACCCGTATCATTATAATATGATCGAATCTAAAACCCACCCATAGTGAGCCGAGTCCCGTGTGACATTCGTTAGCGTCCATTTTGTGGATGTACGATATTATGCACTGGCTCGGGGCGGTGGATTAACGTCCGGTAAAACCCGCTTAACGCATCAGAAGGTAATGGAATATTCGAATCACCAACACCACCGAAGCCGTCACCATCATCATCAACATCATCAATGTGGGCTTCATCATACGTTCATAATAATCGGCGTATCGACGCGATGTGTTTGCCACCGGTTCTATTCACAGAGATCACCGACGCCGCCGCAGCCGCAGCGATGTGTTATTCGACACATTTATATTGGTTAAATGGCGAATTTGATGACATTCAGTATTGCTGACATTGCACACCGTCGTCCCCGTCCGGCCTGTATTAATCCCCGGAGAAGTTGCGCTGGCTGGTAAAGCCGAGAACGGATACTAGGCCACTAATCCGCCACCACTGGTGGAACGTCATCAGCATAAACTATCGACCCAGGTGGGTGTGTTTTATGTTCCGCCCAGCTTCTTGGAACATACCCCATATCGCTCCAAATATCCGAAGGATATTCTGAAGCCCCGAGTTTCCGATGTGATGGCTGGGTAATACATTTTCCCCGAGCTTCAAAGCGAGCAGGGATGCATCCTGGGGGAAGAATTTATTTTATTTCATTCCCTCATCCACACCACACGCCCAAAATCGAATCGATTTCCTCGCACTGTTTGACAGTTTCTAAACCGCAATTATTCAGCTTAATGCGCTTGTTTGCGGTCAATCAGTGGCATTTGGTCGATTCGCGCGAGGTCAACAAGGCGGCATTCGGTATATTTGCCAAACGGGTGACAATTACCATCTTGTGCGGGTGCTGTGCAGTATGTTCGCCTGGTCCGATTTCCCGGCCGGCCATTAATCGATGGGTCGACCACTTACATAACTATAGCGTTGGCGTAATTTCTGCTAAATGCCATTTCATACACACTTCGTTCGTTGTTAGGCTGATTGAACGTATAAGCGTATAATTAGTCGCTTATCGAATCATGTGGCGGTGGGTAAGGTGGCCTGTTGCTGATGTGTGTCACTTTCGGGAGGTGCATTATTGATTTATGGTAGGAAAATTGCCACCTTATAGCTCGTCTTTTGGAGCAGATTGTTGAAATAAATTTAAGCTAACCATAAATAGTGAAATTCAAAAAAGAGTATCATTTTTTACCATTATTTCCGAGCAGTCAGTACCGCTATTGTGTGATTCAAATCTGCATCTAAGCACCAAAAAATAGACGTTTGATTTACCTGCGAAAGAGAGGAAGAGAGAAAAAACGTATAAAAAATACACATAAATAAATTGAAAGAAAAAAAGAGGCAAGATGTTAGATTTTGAAATATTTATGATAACGAATTTTGCCAGTGCTGGCGATTTTGCTGGGCATTTTATTTTACGCTCGTGCGTTAGAAAATTTATGTATTTCATTTAACGTGCACACCTTTTGCGTCTCTAATTAATAACATCGATGCACACGAGCAAACGCATGGAAAATGCTTCATTGTTTTTTTTTTGTTTTTGGCTGGGTCGGAATTTTCCATCGAGGTCTTTTGAGTAAAGAGTCATAAATTAGCTTCCGGTTGTGTCCACCATTGCGGCCGCGCAGTGTGATGCATGGTCAGAGCACAAATTTAGGTAAATTTAAACAAAAAAAGTTCCCTTCACAGATACCCAACCTGCAGGACATCTGTTATGGCGTTTGCTGTGCGTGAAGCTTTCGGAGTTCGGAAAGGGAGAGCATGCTGCTGAGGTTGTGTTGCAATTATTCATCAATAAATTTGTCCTATCGGTTTGGTACATGAGCTGCAACATGGATGCACGTGATTACTAAACCCAAGCGGGATGCTAATGTACCAGGGTTAGCATTACGTCACCGCGTGCAGATCCACCCCAGCCCCGTGTGCGTGCGCGTTGAATGTATTTGATTATTGAAAGTATTGATCATATCGAACCAACCGCCAACCTCCGTGTGCTGGGATGCTTCATTCCGCTGCTTCTGTGTATGTTGTATCATGTGTTTATGACATTTAAAATTAGCCATATTTTCATTATCAAGTGCAACACCCCGTTTGCAAGCAGATGTCAAGCGTAGTTAAGCCAATGTAAAATTTATAACCTTTCCGGAACCTATGACCTTTCCGTGCGCATGGGTGCAGATCAGTGTGTTGAATGGGAGAAATGGACCGGGCAGAATGCCATGTGCCATGTGCCGCGGGAAACTATTAATTTAAAACGTTTCCAATAATTTCTCTCGTACGGCAGAAGTTGCCATTTTTTATTTTTTGCTCTCCCTCGCATCAAACTACGGTGGGATGGTTGGTTGGAGGGTAGGAAGCTGCATGATGTATGCAGTTTTGTATGAAAACCGTGCAAAAACAACTGCCCGTGCTGGTTGATGCAATGCATCCCGTGTTGCTGAAGGAGTTGCACTGGCACGTTTTGCCTTTATCCTCGGGAGGAATCGGATATCGATGGAAATGCAGCCAGTGGTCGTGTACGATTTACGTGACTAAACAAAATGCATACCCATTCCATTTGCGAAGGATCGTTTCAATCCCGGGCTAAAGGGACGACCGGACTTGCTACATTGGATACTATGGTAGTACTTTTTGCTGTAATGTCTCTTGTGTTGATCTCTCGTTCGCTCGAGAGGCGGACTTGGGAATGATAGTTATGTGTTTAGCTAGATTTTAATAAAAATGTTCGGAACAATTTGAATTATTGTAGCAGAAAGATATTATTCTACAAGTAAAGACTTACAAATTACGTTATAAAACATCGTTATAAAAAAGGTTCTTAAATAATACCATGCATTTATTTAGAAACACAGATATTAAAGATTTCTTGATCTATCTCATCAATCGCTTCACAATGTAGAGCTACACGTATTTCCTCCAGGAACTATAATTTAATGTTGTGAACCTGACATATCTTAAAGGTAAATAGATTATTTTTATTTATTTATATAAGTTTTTAATTTCTACTCCTATATAATTGAGTGTTTAAGGCAACTCTGTCCATTTTTATGTCTGTCTCTCAGACTCCTAATATAGTCAAATCCGTCAAAATATTAATTAATACTTTTCCCTTACTGTAATGTAAATGAGTGTAAATGTAAATGAGTATTGTTCTTCTAGATCTATGTGATCCAAGATCTTGATGCAGAAGCCTTTAATTGGTCTAAAAGAAGTACACATATATTTTAATACTTGGTTGGCTTTATCTGATGATAAACTCTTAGAATTCAAGAAAATTTATTAATTTTTATTACTTTAAACATGGTTTTAAACATGGAGTTTACTTATTCGTTTGTATGTTTTAAATCTCTCTAAATTTTTCGTACTAAGTATGCATATCACTAGCATCGAAGGTACAGTTTTCTATCATCTAATACCGTTCCGTATGATTTGCTACAGTTGCTATAGCATCGTGTTGTAGAATATGGCCCAACAAAAAAAAAAGGTTTGTAAAGAGCGGAGAATGTCCTCGAGCTATAACCGCATGCAATTTTCCAATCAGATCGTTCGTCCTTCCGTAGGGCAAATGGAAACAGGAAAAAGCTTACCAACATTCGCTCCTTCACACTCCTCTGCTCCATACAGTGTTTGTGCAAGTGTGTGTGTGTGTTTAGAGCATTTCGATCTGATTTGGTTCGACTTCGAGCCCGGGTCGACTCCCCGGCTGCTGCACATCGGTCGATGCATACATATCGATTGTCCGTACAGTCGCAAAACGAACGCAATGGAACGGCGAGGGATTTTTCATTTTATATTTATTGCAAATAAATATTAATGAAATAACATCCACTACGCACCACCGTACATGCAGCGCACGGTAGCACTGTGCCAGTAGGTTACAAGAATGTACCGCGAGTCATCGTGCTGCATCGATTGTAATGGATTATTTTGCTAGTTTGCACACGAATGTGTGCGGCAAACTGTTGCGAATCATTTGGTGCATTTCGGCCGTGCCGCAACGGTATGTTGGGCCCGGGTTTCGGTTGATGCTTTCGTGCGGTTAAGTTGTGTGAAATAGCACCCCACAAAACGATCGATGGGAGATGATTTTGGTTACCGAAATTTGGACCTCAACTCCGGTACGCCTATTTGCATAATACCAATACACACACGTGGCGCGCTTCCGCGGGCAATGTCGCCTGAGTGTTTGCGTGATGCTGACGTGATCATAGTGTTAGCGAGTTTAGACGAAAGCGTTTTGTTGACGAATCGAGAAATATAAGTAAAACTATCCACTTCAGTACAGGTTGCATGCTGTGGATTTATTGATTTTTTGATTTATTGTATTTTTTGTTGTTGTTACAGTTATCACAGAGTTTGTTTTTTTCTTTCGCTAAATTCTTCCCAAGCTAGAGAGATTATAACGCATCGAAATATTTGCTGATATGCATGCAGGCGCAGCACATCAAACAGTCATGGTTGGTCACGTTTCGGTTTTGGTTCGTGCCGGGATTGGAAAAGTGTCGGACTTGATCGACGGGTATTAGCGGTGATATGCTGTGCTGCACCACGAACGGATGAGTCGCTCGGTGGGTTATGATTTATTCATACTTCCAGCATGGGAAGCATGCCAGCCGACCGTTTCCAGTCGATTTAAGCTATATACGATGGGTAGTACTGATAGTAGCTTTGTGGCGATTAGTGGGGTTGAGTGTTTACTAGCGCGGGAGGAAAAAATGTAAAAACTAAATATGAGATTAATTAAGATTAGTCGTTGCGTTTTGTTTACTGCGTGTTTGGGATGTTTGGAAAAATATCGATTGTAATCTGAGAGGGTAAATGTACCAATAGTGGTGTAATTAGTCAGCATATAGGCAAAGTGAGGAAGTTTTTTTTAAGCTGAAAAGGAAAATATTTACAAAATGTTTTAGAAAATAAAATATTCCTTTGAAAAATTACTATAAACATCCTCAAACGAGAGTTTTAGGTCAATTGTATTTGACGTTCTTAAATAATGTAATTGTCAATAACTGTCATTTCGACCATGAATTGATGAAATGACTTATGGCAACAATTAAAACGGTTCATTTTTTTAGAATGACTTTTGGAAAAAAATGAATAAACTAAAGTTCTTAATACTTTCGCACAGTACTAAATATACTGTAATATTATGGGTATAATGAAGTTCCAACCTTAATGGAGTAAATCACTGGAGTAGCTATTTATCCTATTTTATTTAGATTTTATTTACTTATGTTGATAATACAAAAATAATGACAAAAACTCTATTTAAAGATCATTATTTGCAAAAACTCTTCTTGTTATATAATTTACGAGAATCTTACTTATAAGAACTGAAATACAACTCGGAAAACAATTATCATTTTCAATCTGTTTGGTATGTCGAAGGTTTGTTAAGGGACTTCAACTTCCTAATTCTCCCCTGACTAATTCACTTTATTTAGCTTCCGCTCCTTGTGTTATAATAAGTTCTATTGTCACTTCATAACAAACGAGTTTTAGAAAATTCATTCAAATTGAAATAAGACATTTGAATTTTGTAAAAAAAGTAATTCAATTTATTACCACATTATTTAATCTCTTTTAAACTTTGAAGACAACGCGCGTTTTTCTAGAAAGGATGTCATAGGTAAACTTTTGACGGAACTTTAATTATAAAAAAGAATAAAATTGTAAAAACAAATTGTGCTGGTTTTTAATAATTTGATATTGTTCTAATGAATTTATTTTCATTTTTATCATAAACAATAACGTGAAATTCACAATGTAATTTCATTAATTCAAGAAACTAATTTAATCGGTAGGTATGCCATGGTAAGCGGCCATGAGAAGTTTAAACGTTTATCCGTAGAAATATGAAGCACAGTCCGTATGAATAGTTACACCTTCAACGCATTTCATATCCTGCAGTGAAAGTATTTTATTTTACGATCACTACTATTTGTTCTATCACCCTTATTGGTATATTCGCTCAATGTGTATAAAAAGAAATTTTAATTGAACTTATTCAAAAGTAATAATAGGGTACAATGTTTAAATTTAAATCAACATATTTAAAGCACCGAAAAACACGAACGCGTCGATAAAATTATGGTTCTTTATGATCGCTTGCCTCTTTGTTATGCTCTATATTTCATCGTTCAATTTTGTCTCATCGCTCGCCCCGACGAAAGGATTCTTTCAATTCTCCGCTCAATGTTGCATGCATCGCTTAGTGTTGATTGGCTTCATTTACTTACCCATTTTACTTTACGCTGATGAACCTGGAACCTGAACGATGAAAAGGTAACGAGCCCTCAGTCAATTTCCTTTTGCTTAGCCCAAGTACATCTAAACACTGCCAGCAATGGGGGTGCTTCCGCTTTTGGGGTGGAAAAGTTTTGCACCGGAATTGGAGCGTATCAAATTTTATCGGTCATTAATTTGACATCGGACAATAACCATTTACTTGAGAGGTAGTTTACTGGGAAGCGCCTCGCAGGAAGAAACGTTAGCATAAGAACAGAAAGAAATGATGACACAATTTTTGGATATAATTGCATCTTTTTGTTCCCTTTTTTATGCTCTGTTTGTTGTTTTGTTTTATGCTTCGGCGTCCAAATGGTAATTGAATTTGGACAGGATTTTGCAAAATCAATATACAGCCTTTTTATAGCCAGATCCTCCCAACTTTATAATTTTTCCGGACGTACCAACGTTCCGGACATTGTTCAGCGAAGCGCATCCGATTACAAATTGCTAGCTAATTTACTGGCGGCAATGCAACGTAGAAGGTTCGCTGAGCTTAATGCTCGATAAATCACGACCGCCATATCGTGGAGTAGCGCAAAACCATGCCCGCGTACCCTGCGACTAACATCGGCTGATCTACTTTAAGACCACTGATTGAAGAACCTGGCGGGTAGCACAAAAAAAATTAAAAAAAGAGAGTAAGATAATAAAACTATCCCCGTTCAAGCATCCAGCTGCACTTGTTGCCCATGATGGTGGAAAAGCAGGAAAAGCTTCCTCGTACGCCACGATCCATCTCATTGACTGCAGATTCATGCCATTGGCAGTAATCGGGATGGGATGCCACATGGCGGTAAGTTGATCAGATCGGTGCAGCTTTTTTGCATTTAATGCCCTACCGGTCGTTGGCCACCGGTGCAGTTTGTCTTGAGAAATTGCACAAAGCATCAAGTGTTGAACACTCCGCCAGGAAGGAAGTAGACAAGGGAGCGAAAAAATTACAAAAATTCAGATCCACGTCCATTCTTTCCCGCAAGTGTTTTGCATCGCACCGTGTAGTAAGCCACAGTAACGTTGCAGCTCTAGTGTTCCGTTTTTAAATATCCCTCAACTCTTCTTTTGGCTATGTTTTTGTTGTTTGCACTCTTTACTTCGTTCGCGTCTTGTATTGGTGGTGCCTCTTCTAGCATCTAGTAGTTTCAAATAGAGCAGCGGCTTATGCTGCTGGTGTTGTGCACATCGGTTAGCACAAAATCATCATCATTACCTGCTGGATCGTGCTTTTGTGTACTGATCCATTTTACCTTGGCATGCCGAAGAACTCCACGAATCGCTTTATAGCGGTGTGTCTTTTGTGTATCGAAGGATTTTATTTTTATATGCCTTCAGCAAAATGGTCTTATTTTTTACTTGCCGTCGCTGAATTTGTCTGAGGAAACGGTGGCTTACATTAACGGAATAAAGCAGTTTTGTTATTTTCCTCAATGTTCTTATTTGTGAAACAGGTGCCGCAAACTTTATGGTAGAGTTAATCTAATTACTGGTGGAGCGTCTATCTTGCTGGTTACTTACATATTTAACCATAGATCCTGGGTGTGAGCCGTCCTGGGTCGTCAGACAACCCGTTATTCTGGCCGTAATGGCGGATGCATCAACACCGTAATTTAGCCTCATATGGGGTTACTTCGTCTGCTAACATATGTTTAATGACCAGTCCATCGAAGCCTAGTTATGACATGACCAGTCCATCGAAGCCTAGCGAGGAACGACATCTCGTTGTACATCTCGAAGAGTATGTTTATAGGACGACTTTTTGATTGCCGTATAGCTTCTTTGGCTTTGAGCTACGGGTCTTCAAAAATTCTAAGAAATCTTTCCTTTGAGCGTCGTGATCGGTTTTATTGGAGACGTCTTTAAACTGTAAAATGGCCTATTAGAGATCTGATCTCTAGTATTGTAGTTCCGTAAAACTCCAACAGTTTGCAACAGAGTTCTTCCGTCACCTGCTGTATCTTCTGGTAGATATCTGTTAAGTAGGATATCTATAGCTTCAATCCACGTCAAGAGTAACAGAGGATATTCTTGAACCACAGATATATCACTATTTTCTATGGTCTCTTGAGCTAGTTTCAAGAGTATATAGGGTATACAAATAGGCTGTTACAAATTCCTCTAATTAATGGTGGGCTTTGGTACATAGGTATTTGTAAGTCTGGTTAGCTTGGCCGAAATTTTAATGGTATTCATTGCGTTGTAAAGCTATCATTTGAAAAAGGGGAGTTACAGACCTACCTTCATGTAAAAAATCTGCATGATAATTAATAGGACAAATCGAGCTCTAGGTTTTAACATTTTAGCCCACATCTGAGTAAATTTAATTTTGATTTAATTTGAAGCAATTTCAATTTTATTTCGAAGCATAAAATTTTCCAGGACAATACCCAGTATATTGCACTCAGCTAGTCTATTATTCGATCGTTATTTGGTGACTTGATATGTTATTTGAGATTTGTATGATCTGTTCATTTAAGCCAGGAATAGTAAATTACTAAGAGTAATGGCTAGGAATTGATGTTTGCAAAATTCCTTCGATAACGAAAAAATGATTTAAGTTATTTGACATCATTAAATAATCCCTAACAAGAATAAAACAAAACAATAATTGTTGAAACCTCAACCACAAAAAAATTTGGATATCCGAGGCTTAAAAGCTTTCAAAATTTCTGCTTTTCAATTTTCTAAAGAAACTCTTTTCAATTGACTATAAAGTTGCTATCAAAATGTAACTTTTAACCCCATTTAGTCCCCAACCCCAACGAACCTAGCTAAACCGTAACTGCAGCAACGAAACGGTCAGGTAACAACAGCAACAAGCGTTAATTTTAGTCATGTGCACATTTGCTTTCCAACGCAATCCAGCAAGAAACCAGCGCTATCGAGCGTACCGACCGAAACAGAAAGCACATAAACTCACACAAACAGCAGCTGACAGGTACAACAAATAGTTACGTGGTCGGTTTTGGACGCGGTTTTAATCCATTAAAAAGTCAACCACACCACAGGGGAATGTTGCTGTGTGTGTGTGTGTGGATACACGCGCGAATGGACACATGGTCAGCGTGTTCGTGTTTAGAATACCATCCCTGTGGTGTTGGTCAGGAAGTTAGCCACCGTCGCCAAAACCAAAGCCCATGTACAATGTGCTCGTGTATTGGGGACCAATGCCAAAATGGGTTCGGTTTTTTTTTCTGTTGTTTAATTTGTGGTCACGCTTGGTTGCCGATGAAAAGGAAACATTGATCGAACAGAATGTTACTTTACCTTCATTCTGACAAAACATGTGCGCTGCAGAAGTTTTTTTTTGTTTTATTTTCAGATTTAACACATCAATGGAGACGCCTGGTGCTTCGTACCATCAAAAAGGAGTAAAGTATAAATATTAACCGCGTCGGTTGCAGTTGATATTTTTGTTTTTGTGAAAGCTTTATTAAACAAAACCCAATTGACAGCTGCCTGTTTGAAATGAGTTAAATGAAGCGACTAATAGCATTATCTATATTACCCAACAATAGTATTAGCAGAAGCAGAAAAAAATCATGGGTTTTAGTAGAAATAAAATTAAAAAAGGAATAAAAAGATTTATTAACCTCATCAATTAAAAATCAAATAAAACCCAGTGGGTAAAAGCC